>BGPR01011728.1:0-47440 GCA_013235015.1 Araneus ventricosus | reverse complement strand
AGTCATTCTATGTAGCTGAAAAATATAAATTCATATGGGACTACGAAAGAATTTTACACCACAAAATGAAAATATTAAATCATTGAAGTGAGTAAAATAATTAATCAGACATGTACAATGGATTTAACAACAATCTGAATAGAACAGATTTAATATTTTATCAAAAAGAAACACTTCCGAGTTTTGATATTAAATATGAAATAAAATACTCTATAATTTTGTAAAACCTAAATTTGTGCCCGAATTCAGAATGAAAAATATTATTTAATTGGAGTTTGGCATCTTGTATCAGTTATTAAATACTCATTTATCACGATTTAATGGAATTTTTCTTTCAATAAAATGAGGACAAAGCAATATTCGTTTCTATTAGGCCGAAAAGGATGAAAATTTTGATAAAGCAATACGGATATGTCAGACGCATTATTGATGATTTAATTATATTAAGCCACAAGGGTGTATCTGGTTTATACCTACTCGAGTTCTTTATTAGATAAACATCGCTTTAAAACATTTACACGAGTATTTTCTTAAAAAAGAATTATCCTTCAAGGGAACTGAAGGATCATTCAAAGGCACTTCAAAAAATTTCAGTCAGAATTTAGAAAAAAAATTCAATAACAGATTTTAATTTGCCTATGATAATAATTGATTTTAGAAGTGTAAGCATATGCAAATATATTCATATGCATATATATACATATTCATATGCAAATGGATATTATTTATTACAACGAAAGTGAAATTATTATTGTCAAGTCATAATTCTGTCATTACGCATTTCTGCATTTACAATTATTAAATTATTTTTGTTTTCTGGAAAATTTTTGAAACAAATTATTATTTATCTTTTTTGATTTTTCGAAATTTTTATTTCATTATGTAAGTTAATGCTTTCAGATTTCATTTTAAAAAATTCATTACTTTCTCATGTTTCTGCTCTTACTTATTGGTATTTCTTTGCATTTAACAAAAACAGATCTGCAATGTGACGCATCAGGAAGAAGATTAAAGCTTTGCAAAGGATATAAAGAAATCGACTGTAAGAAATGCATAGGAAATTTTTTTATCTTAAATCTTATTTATACTTTTGAAGACAAAGTAAAAAAAATAAATAACACACACACACACACGTCTTTTAAATTACAAAACCCGAAATCTTTTCCGCAAATGAGATCTCTAAAACGAGGTTTTATGGTATATAATACCGTCGGATACTATTTCGGAAATATTCTAGAAATCTTAAACTAATCAGATTGTAGATAGAAAGAGAGTTACTGACATCATTTGGATTGGGGTAATGAAGTAGGATAAGAGTTTGATAACTTTCTAGAAAAAAATGGGCTTCGCTCATTATCTTCTATGGATATTTTTGCATAGGTTTGAAGCATTTCTTGAAAAAATTATTTTTAAAAAGAGGGTGGTCATAAATTATTGGACCCATTTCAAAAATTAATTAAAAAAAATAATAATATCGTTGCAACTATGGTTTTTTATAAATGAGAGTGAATTTAAAAAAGATAGGTAACGTGCCGTCACGGTGGTCTATATGGTCGTAAATTATTGGGTATCTCCCAATTTTGAGAGTCATTATCTGCGAAACTATTAAAGCTGGAAAAAAGCATGTATTTGAAGGGAATTTTACTCTTTATAATTTGTTAAATCAATTTTATTCGAAAACTGAATAGGTTTCGAGATATTCAAGAAAAA
Source organism: Araneus ventricosus (assembly GCA_013235015.1). NCBI lineage: Eukaryota > Metazoa > Arthropoda > Arachnida > Araneae > Araneidae > Araneus > Araneus ventricosus. Next base: position 45,730 of record BGPR01011728.1, on the reverse strand, counting down.
TTAAAGAAGGAAACCAGAAAACATGTATCGGCTTCTGCTGTTTGGTAGCTATTACGTGTGGAAATCTCTCGCTGCAGCAAATTTAGAACGCCTTAATGGTACACCACTTATCTTTTAAAAAACTATTTTATTTGCTCTCTCATTTTGTTAAAAAAGCAGTTGTAAAATTATTTTTAAATTAATTTTTGAAATGGAGTCAATAATTTATGCGACATATTTATGAAACACTCATTACTCAAACAGTTTGGATACACTGATGAAGGCACCTTATAAGTGGATGTAAATAGGGCGAATTCAAAGAATGCTTTCTTTTCCGATTCGTTACTAAAGGAACAGAGATATCTGCAATTAATTTGCGAAGCAAAAGAAAAAATACTTAATTTGTGATTAAATTTAATACATTTTAAAAAGCCTCTGTTTTAAATTTAAGAATAATTTTAGAATACGTACATTTTGTTTAACGCTGTGATATCTACAGTGGTGTTCTTAATTATTAGAACGGACTGTTAAAATTTCATCTTTTCTTCATAAAGTTTCAAAAACATGATAATTTGCTATTTCTTTTTTTTTTTGATTTTCAAATATCTTTTTTATCCTCCATAAATCCACATAAATTTTATTTATTTCTTAAAATTACCTTTATTTTTTAGAAAAGAATATATATAAAACATTATATTTTATCGTTATTCGAACGGCTGATGACGAAGGCTCTAGTTAAGTATGTACGAATGGAATTTGTTTTTATTTTGATAACATTTAAAAATTTTAATAGATTAATTTACTTGGTAATTATTTTTTCCTATGAAGCAGTCAAGCCAACAGTAATGCCCAAGAGTTCAGAGATTTCTGTTGAACTTCTCCACCGCATCGTTGAAGATCGAAAGGATGAATCGAAGAACTAGCAAAAAAAGTATAAACTGTTGAAGTCGAGTATTTAATATTTGTACAAGAAGAATGAGAATATAGAATCCATTGAAACCAAGAGAGGGCAAGGCAGAAAACCGAAAATGTGTGCAAGAGAAGATTCTAATTGTAAGATTTGCACAGAAAAACAAAGCTATATCGTCAAGAGAGATCTTGAAAGACTTCATCAGACCATAGATCTAAATACATCTCGGGAAAAAACATGACATGAACGTGTCCTTTGCAAAAGAGCATCTTTGAAAGGATTCACAATTCTTGGGTAGAGTTTTATCGTCAGACGAAAGCAAATATGAACTTTTTGGACGAAAAAAGAGGCGTTAAACAAGTAAGGTGTTTAACTCTGTAATCCCGAGGCGACTTCTTTCATCTAGCCCCTTTAAAACCGGGAGTGTTTGGCAGGAAGCGACATGAATTGGACTCGCCCAATCTGGGTGGTCATTTACCCAACCACCCCATCATCTGCTATAACCTTCCCTCGCGCACGGAAAGGGGCTGCGGCTGGTGAGGATAATTGTACTCCCTACCACGCTTATCTCCTAAGCGATCTCAGAACCCCACCTCCCCTCAAAAGACGCCAACCGCCTCAGACCGGCCTTCGTTGATGTTAAGGGAAATGTTTTAGACCGCCCGGGACCGCCTCGCTCGGTGTGAGCGGGTTAAGCAGAAGAATGTCTTACAGACAAACATGGAGGCGGAGATCTGATGATTTGGGGAGGTTTTTCCTCTGAAAGTGTTGATGAAATTGTAATGATCGACATTAAAATGACTGAAAGTATGAACATCCATATCCAGTCCCAAAATCTGAAGAAACCCACCACAAATTTGAGTGTGGGTCAACGATTCTTTCAACGACCCAAAACACACGTCAAAGATTGATAAAGATTATTTCCCCCCCCAAAAAAAAATGTTATTGGGTCACCGCAAAGCCTAGACCTTAATGCTACCTAAAATTTCTGGCCAGTTTTGAATCAGAAATTTCCTAGAAGAAAATAAAAAATTACTTTTTGAGACGATCAAAAATGAATGGCTTAGTATCAACCAGAAGACAAAGGAGAAACTGCTTGATAGCATGAATCAAGGACTGAAAGAAGTGATTGAAGGCCAAAGGACGTCTACCAAAACATTAAACACCGTTAAGTATTTTTTAAAAACTATTATGTTAACTTTTCCTTATATGTTTTTGATCGTTCTAATAATTTTGAACAACACATAACACTGGACAACAACCATTTTGTTGCCCGTATGATTTTAGCTAATTCTTATGTGCTTTCAATCTCTGAATTCGAAAAACCAATCAGAATTTGTCTATCACCCTCCAATTTTATGCAACATGAACTCTTACTAAACCTCTCTTCACTCCTTTCTTTTATTTGAATCAATGTCGTAGCTAAGATATTTTTTATGCCTTTGAGATTTTAACTGATAATGGTGTTTTTATGGTTACTGAATCCGAATATAATCTCGAAAAACCTCTATAACGCACTGTTTTTTAGCAACACTACTCGTAATTGCTTACAAGTACATAGAAAATGTCATTGAAATATGTCGGATCTCGTGTCAAAAATACTTTCTGAAAAAATTAATTGCCGGCCAAGAAGATAATGTTTGGATTTGAACTGCTCTTACAATTATAATTTTCATAACGAAAAGGCTTTACATCAAAAATTATAACAGGCGTTTTTGGATCGAGAATCCTGCAACGCAAATACAATTCAATGCATGAGCCACTTTGTTAGGACATATGTTTCTATTTGGCAGCACGTGGAAGCTTTTGCCAAGATGGTGATGTGATATTTTGTAATGATATTGACTCGTTGTTTAAGGCTCTAGAACTACAACATAACCCTCAAGAATGGCGTTTAATAATAATATATAAGTATTAATATATAAGTTTGTTTATAGACTCTTCAAAGGTCAGCTTAAAAACAGTTCTCTTACACAATGGTAACAAGCACCCTTCGATTCCTGTAGAATGCAGTCGTTCGTATGAAAGAAACATACGAAACCTTGAAGCATATGTTGTCTAGTATTGAGTGGCATATATGCGCCGACTTGAAAGTTATTGCCATCTTAGTTGGATTGCAAGCAGGCTATACCAAGTTTTTTTTTGCTTTCTGTGCCAGTGAGACAGAAGGGGCAGAAAAAAAGCACTACATCAAGAAGGTGTGGCCCAAGCGACAGTTCCTCATACCGGGTGTGAAGAATGAAGAGTACGAACCACTAGTTGCCCCAGAAAAAATTCTCTTGCCTCCATTGCACATCAAGTTAGGTTTGATGAAGAATTTTGTTAAAGCGATGAGCTGTGGAGGAAGTGGATTTCAGTACTTACGTCTGAAGTTTCCAAAAGTGAGTGAAACAAAAATTAAGGAATTCATATTTGTTGGGCCCCAATTTAGACAACTAATGAAAGATCCGGTGTTTGAGAGTAAACTGACTAAGAAGGAAGCCGCAGCATGGACATCGTTTAAGGAGTTAGAAAAAAACTTCTTCGGAAATCACAAAGTGGAAAACTAAGGCAAATCGTCAATAACTTGATTAAAGGCCTTTAAAACCATAGGATGCAACATGTTGTTAAAAGCCATTTCTTGCACTCTCACTTAGAATTCTACCCTGAAAACTAGTGTTCCTTAAACATCGATAGTTCAGCTATCAAAAGTCCAGTCGATAGTTTTCCCAACTATCGACTGAAACTATCGATAGTATCGATATTTCGATACTATCGATAGTATCGATAGTTTTAATTCAGGCGATACTATCGGTAGGTGCTCTTTCAGGCGATAGTTTAGAAACTATCGATACTATCGATAGTTTTTAAACTAACGATAGTATCGATAGTTTTTAATCTATCGATAGTTTTTAAACTAACGATAGTATCCATAGTTTTTAATCTATCGATAGTTTTGAAACTATCGTTAGTAGGTATAAATGAGACATGAGTACGTATGTAACGTAAGTATATATGAAACGCGAGTATGTATGTAACGTAAGTATATATGAAACGCGAGTACGTATGTAACGTAAGTATGTATGAAACATGAGTACGTATGTAACGTACGTCAGAAACGTACATATGTAATTTACGTCATACGAGCATGCGTACGTATGTGACGTACGTTCATAAGTAAATATGAAATATGTGTTTTTATGTAACGTACGTCAAACGTATATATGAAACGTGCGTACGTATGTAACGTAAGTATATATGAAAAGTGAGTACGTATGTAACGTAAGTATATATGAAAAGTGAGTACGTATGTAACGTAAGTATATATGAAACATGATTACATATGTAACGTACATGCGTACGTATGTAAAAACTGAGTATGTAAATGTACTATGAAAGTACGGATGTGGCATGTATACGTACATACCTAACCTGTATACTTTCGTACATTATATATGTATGTGCATTATGTAGATACCTTCGTACATACACGCGTACGTTACTTACATAGGAACGTTTCATATGCACATATACAACGTTTGGAAGCGTACGTACGTTTATAACGTAAGTACTTGTGTATGCAACTTACTTACGCATGAAATGCGTTTATGTATGTAACGTACGTACTAATCTAAGTAACATACTTGCATAGGTATGCAATATACATACGTAAGCATGTAACGCACTAAGTTTATGTATGTTTCAAACATACGTACGTACGTTACATACGTAATCATGATTCGTAAAGACATACGTGCAATCAAACGTATGAGCGTCCCTTGCATAAAACGTACATTACATACATATATATGTAAGTTACATTCATACAGACGGACGGACGTTACACATATACGAACGTACATATATACGTACGTATATCCGTAAATTTTTACTTACAAACTTAGTATTTAACATATATACATAACAACGTTGTGCGTTATATGTGTACTTATAGTACCTAAAATACTCACCTACATACTTATCACATTACATGCGTATGTACTTAGTACTTTAAATACCTATGTACTACGTACGTTACTTCCATACATATATACAGATACGAAGTACAAAAATTTCTCAGTAATCCAAGATCAATTCCTCAATCTATTTATTACTTGAACAAAAACTATCGATAGTTTGAAAACAATCTAGAGTAAATACATGAGAAATTAAAGGTAACATTTGAATAATGCAAGAATGCATCAATAATCACAGTGGTATAATTACTTAAAGCACCCCCGATAACAGTACATAGACTTGTTGCTTGAGAGAAAACAATCGATACTTTCAAAACTAAGGACTAGAACTGCAAAATAAATTAAAATTCAGTACCATATATATAAAAACTTGCTTACATCAAGTCAAAAATCAATTTATTAAACTATCCAAAATTGACCAAAAAGGCCAATATTTAAATTATTCAAAAATGCATCAATGTTAGGTATTATATAATACATCATCCCCACTGACGCAATACACGACCCGCCACTAAATAGAAGCAATACTATGGACAGTCAATAGTTTCAGTCGATAGCTTTAAAACTATCGACTGAAACTATCGATAGTTCCAGTCGATAGTTTTGAAACTATCGATAGTTCCAGTCGATAGTTTTGAAACTATCGACTGAAAATGCGCCTATCGATAGTATTGCCCGAGAGGAAACTATCGATAGTTTCAGTCGATAGTTTCGAAAACTCGGTACTATCGACTTGGCTTCGACAGTATCGATAGTTTATCGATGTTTAAGGAACACTACTTAAAACCTTGGATCAGTAAGCTACGAGCATGGTGAACAGTTCCATCAGGATATCTCGAATATGGGAGCTCGTTACCAAGGGAAATGGAATCCCAAAATGTTAGCCGACTATTTTTGGACCTTGAAAAGGGATATTTCTCAAGCCAAGCACAGTCGACAGGCCAAGTACACAAGAAAGTGAAGGTTTGTAACATTTTAATATTCCTGTGTAAATATTGCAAACTGAATATGATTTCCTAATGTATATAATAAGAGTTAGTACGTTGCTAAAAAACTATGGGTGATTGAAAAAAACGGTTAACAGATTTGAAATCAGGGCACAAAAATACATAGGTTTAACCCTTTCTTTCTCAAGCAGCATGAAAAAAAATTTTTGTTGTCCAGATAATTAGGGGTTATCTGAAAATCTTACTAGTTTGTCATATTCTGCATTACAGTTTGAGTTATTTGAAGATTTTCTAATGAATAAGATGGAATTATAAAAAAAAATTAATACATTTCAGATATAAATAAATAAATTTCTTTTCCATGATAAAAGTACCAAATTTTCCTTAGCGTTCTAATAATTTTGAACAACACTGTATCTCTATGCATGGTGCATGTGTTTTCCTTGATAATGCATGAAACCACCTTACCTTTGAATTAATAATTATAACAGTTGTAATAATCTTATATGCATTTTTGATTACTTCACGATGTTTAAATTTGCTATGTCTTATTTCATGATTTTTCTTAATACCATGTATATTAATGGCAGTTATACGAAAGGATGAATATTTCTTTAATAATTTCTTGAAGTAATTGACTTTTAAATGATTTCGTATTTCTATTGGAAGTATTTTGGATTGAAACAAAGGCTTTCAATTGCAATTAATATTTGATAGGTATTTACATTTTAAACAATATGTAAAAAATATTGAAATTAAGGAAATCATTTGTATTCTTCTTTTTGCAAATTATAGAATTAGAATATGTAAACCTTTAATTTCAGAAAAAAATACTTTAGGTTATAAAATGATTTCAATGCTTCCTATATATTATATTTTAATTTATATTACCGGATTAAGGAAATAAATTAATTCGAGCATTTATGTTCACAACTAAAAAAATGAAATCTTGTGAAAAACTATCGACAAAATTGCATATATTCCATGGAAATTTAATTTTATTAAAGAAATGAAGAAGATTATTCTGTAAAAAATTTAATTTCTATTATGAGAAATAAACGTGAAACATTATAAAACTTAAATGAAATCTTTCTTATTTCATCGGAAAAATAATATTTATTTTTTTTTTCATTCTTTGAATATAAGTTTTAAGGGGAAAAACCTTTTCAATGTCACTTTTCATACAAAAAATAGATAATTTTCTCAGAATTTTTTTATTTATTTTCAAAGCATTCCTAATGTAGCTTTTCTGAAATGAAAATTTCTGATTTAACTAGACGTTCCTGATGTTTTAGTTGTATTCCTTGAATGGGAATGATTCGGAATTTAAATTAGAATTTAGAGTTTCTTTCTTTTTCTGGTATTTTTCATTCAATTTCATTTCAGTTTCAATTCATTCAATTACTCTTTTAAGAGAAATTGAATTACTTGTTAAAATTGTCGAAATTAGGCAATGCTTACTTTAAAAAAAGAAATTTGAAATTTTTGTTAAGTTAAATTTTCAGAAATCTCCAGTTTTAAATTCTTTTTAATTTAAAAATATTTGTCTACTTAAAAATAACATCCCTATCAAAAACCTTCGTGTAATTCCTACAGAATTAGCTACAAAGTTCATTAGAGCATTGAATCTATTTAGAAACGAAATTCCATATTTCTTATAAGAGTCTAAATGTGTTTTTGCACAAAATGATAAATATAGAAAAAATTGTTGTAACTAAAATATCTGAGATATTTTTGATGGTTCCTTATATTATTTCCATCTTTACATATGCCTGTCGTTTCACGGCTCATTTCAGAGAAAAGCTGCATCAAATCGGACATATCCTTGTATTTGGCACGTTTAAATGAAAGTGGAATCGTGGCTGTTGAGGCATATTTTCCCGCGGTAGTTCTTTCAGGTTTCTCTGTTTTATGATTATGGATGTCAGGAGAAATCTGATATTAAAGGAATAGTGACGAATTGTCTTTAGTGAAATCGAAACCACAAAGCAAGTTATATATAGTACCGGTCAAAAAAGTGTCAAGTTCATGTTTTTTGAACATATTTTCTTCCAGTGTTGTCAGAAACTATTTTAAACTTCTGAGTCGAATTTAAGTGACTATTCCGCGTTTTTGGTAGTACCGTAAACCTAATTACAAGTAACAACTGTAATAATTAACAAATTTTAAAAAAATTTGAAATTCCATCACATTTGGTGTGATGTCTTTTTTCATCTACCAATTATATTTTAGGACGTTTCTATATAAGCGGTTTGCTTAATTAAATTCCTCTATTCTTGCTGATAATAGGTTTTCGTCGTGGCATCCGTAATTTGATCATTCAGCAACAGGAAGCCATGGACGCGCTCAAGGTCGCACTCTTCTCGAATTTGGGAAACAATTCAATATATAGGAGGGTGGAATATCGAAGTTCTTGAAGCAATGGGTTGATCAGAGAGGAGTGCCGAAGGTTCCTAAGACCGCACATCCTCGTTCTACGTCTCGTCTTTCGACAGGAACGTCTTACACGTGTCAATCCCCGCCTGACGGCTGTAGACATTGCATGTGAGCTTTTTGACAACCAAAACCCTCTGCACGTACTGTCAGGCGTGGGCTTTAAGCAGATGGACTGAATGGAAGACGCCCCGTGAAGAAACCGATTATCTCTACGAAGAATTGCAAGGCGCGTGTGGAATGGGCGAAGCCGCACAAGGACTGTAAAAAGAAAGAGCGGGAAGATGTCCTTTGGAGTGATGAGAGCAAATACATGTTGTTTGGTACGGATGGGATACAGTGGATTCGTCGTCCCAAGGCACTCGTTTCGACCCCAAGTACCAGATTCCAACAATGAAGCATGGGGGTGGAAATGTCATGGTTTGGGGATGCGTCTCTCGCCTTGGCACGGGTCCCCTGAGGCGGATTCTGGGAATCATGTATAAGTTTCAGTATGAAGACATCCTTGAGAACACCATGCTTCCGTATACATGCAATTATCTTGGTAATGACTTCATTTTCCAACAGGATAATGATCCGAAGTACCGATCCAAGCACATCCAGAACTAGTTCTCCTGCCGTCATGTGAGCCTCCTTCGAAGGGGCATGGGTCGAGCTGGAGCGTCTTCTTGTAGGAAGAAATGCAAGGAATACCGGTGAAAAGTTGTCCCAACCTGAGGAAGAATGTAAAAATATCCCTCTCTCCTTCATCCAAACTCTTCTTGACTCTATGCCTCGTAGATGCCAAGTTGTTATTGATGCCAAGGTGTTTGCCACCAAGTATTAATATGTAATTGTTTATATTTTCAACGATCCTGGCAATTTTGTATACTTTCAACAAACTTCAGCTTGTTGTTAAATTTTGCTCATTTTGAATGAAATAATAAATTTGTTAGTTTCAATTAATTTTTTGCTTTTTGAATTATCATTGGTTTATGCACCAAACAAATACCTAAAAATACACACTGTGTGACAATTTCAGCAAAAAAAGTTTCACTTTTGGGTGAGCCAAGAAACATGAACTCGACACTTTTTTGACCGGTACTGTAGTGCTATGGATTCCTTTAAACATGGTAAGCAAGCAGAAATACAGTATGTTATTGGAACCCTCGTTTGAAGTCGAATGTCTAGGGAACTGAGTACATGTCACGGATTGCAGGTTTTGGATGGTACAATCACTAACACTAACATTTTACACTAACAAATGAGTGGAATTGCGACCTGTTCGTGCTATGCCATCTGTGCTCGCATGTCCATGATTTAAATCACTGCACCTTCAGAAATATGCTCCACGTGACATACACTTAGTCCCATACTTATTGCCGATTGCAAATGTCGATTCCATTTTTAAATTCCGCCGACGCGCCACCGTACGCGTTAAGTCTGTTTTGAAGAATCTGCGATATAATGTTTCTTATTTTGTCTGTTTAGTTCCGCTCAACGACGCATTTACCACGGCCAGATTTCCCATAGGCCCAACCGAGGCCGTGGCTTTGGGCACAGCCGTAAGGGGCCGCATATACAAAAGAAATAATAGCCAAATCTTTACAAATTTTTCAGAGTTACTTTCAAAAGGACATATAAAATGATTTTTGTAAAGTTTACAATCGCTACATTCAATATATTGAGCAATACATTTTTTTGTCTCCTGTGGATCTTATGGTCTCTTGCCCTTTTTTGCATTGTAAGAGATTTGCCAACTTCAGTGACCCTTCAAACCTATTCACTGAGGAAGGCGCCAACGATGAAATTCTATTTGGTATTTCTGACAATTTCAAGAAATTCAATTGCGTTATTGTTATATTATTTCATAAGTAGTGTAATTTTGAATTACAAATTTAATGTGGTTCAAAGAGTATAAAGAATGCATTAAGTGCTTATATGTTTCAGGAATAAATTATTGTATATTAAAATGAAAATAATAATTTAACTTTTCTGAGAGGAGAGGGGAAGCAGAATGTGTTTTGACCTAGGACTTTGAAATGTGTAAATCCAGCCCTGGCACTGTCACTAACCATTTTACATCAGATTTCTCCTGAATGTACTACAGATATCTCAAAGTTCTGCTAGGTAGAATAATGCTACGAGTACCAAGTCCCAATTTCATGTCGGCGTGCTTTATATAATATATAAAAAAAGAAGAAAACGTACGACCCCTTTGCACGTTCAAACTTCCCCTCTCCCCCCCAAAAATAGTTTCGTCTTTGGTTAGGTTATCGAAATTAAATACTCGGCGATGTCTATATACAAAATAGAAAAGACAGTTTATTGATGTAAATTGAAAATACGAAATATTAGCAAGAGAATAAATTAAAGTAGTAATTTTCAAAATAAAGCCAGTGGAAATATGGAAAGCAAAAACAGATAAAAAATATAAAATAAAATAATAAAAAACACACCGTCTTAGTTACGCGCAAATCAGCAGCAACCAAAATAACAATGAAGCTGAAGTAAAAACACTAACTCAAAATGAAAGGACGTAACGTATTTTCAGTAACGTACGTAACGTATGTCAATGTTTTTCAGTTTACGACTACATTACCTCTTCGTATACAATATTTGATGTCAGAATGCAATCATACTTAATATTTGCTTGTAATTTTTGGTGATTCGTACAAAAATATTGTCGTATTTAGTAACTCTTGAAAACGATACACAGAATAATAAATAATAACAGAATATAAAATATAGCTTTGGAGAATTATTATCAGCTTTGGAAGCTTTATTGAGAAGCATAGTAAAGTCAAATTTCGGTAATCAGTTTTCTGATCATTTGGAAAAGTATTTCAGGGTCAGGTTGGGAGAGGTTAATTTATAGTATTACAGCAGCTTTTCCAGATTCAATTAAGCCAGTAGTCACAGTGTGCTCGTGGCGGTGCGTGACGTTCATTCTTGTCCACTGATAAAGTCAAAATTAACGTTTAAATTTCTGATCAACACGAAAATAGTTTTCTTCATCAAAATTAATTTTTAGGTTAAAAACCTTGATGGGTTTTAAGTGTTTAAGAATTCTAGAGCATAAAATTTGTCTTCAGTTTTCTCATTGGATTGTACGGAATCTCAACTGTAGTAGTTAGATGATTGATTACAATGATTTTTGCGGTTTTCATTTTTCGTGCATAATATGGATGTGTTGATAAAATCGTCAACATTGATTGCATAGTTTAGATGAAATTGTTTTGCATTGTTGGAAGTCTTTACATTTTTCTTTTAACTTCAATTTAAGCAAACAATGTGTTTTAACGCAAACAGAGTGCGTTATGTCAGAAATTGTTAAAATATCCTATCCACTCTTAATCATTCCTGTAGGTGTTGCATTATTTGAGAAAAAGGGACTTTGACAACAGAAATAATATATAGAATAATATCAATATAAAAAAAGAAATATCGAGAACAGGATTAAGCGATGTTAAGGCCTCTATATGACAATAATTTCGGTATATCTATTTTATCAGAATTTTTAGACATTAGTCCTGGATTTTAATTTATATTTGCATGAAATATATTTCTTGAGGATTTTTAACTATTAATTTTCCCTATTTCACTTTTACATTTTGTAACTGATTTTTAAATCTAGGGATGAGCATTTTAGATGGAAGATAAAAGAAAGCTGCATTGTTCAGATTAAAACCCAATTCTAAAAGCCCTGAACTGATGCCGTTTTTTGTACCCAAAAAACTAATTGTAGCAATTAGTCAGCACATTATATGAGGAAAGAAGTTAATTCACTCGCGAGCTCTCAATATATTAAAAACAAAGCGGTATGAAGAAAACTGAAATCAAATAAAATTTGATTTCAGAATTAAAAATTTGCATCTGTAAAAAGATGTATAACATATATGAAGCTACCTATACACACAAAGAGAAACATTTTAAGCATAAAAATGTATTCGGGATATATTTCATATTTTTCTGAAAATCTTAAATACAGGATGGTCATAACAAATTTCATCGACATCCGTCTACCAGAACAGACTCTACGTATGTCAAAATAGGGTAACTTTAGTTATAACCACCTTGTATTTGCTATATAATTCCCTGTTGCTTACTTTTAGTAAAACGACCTTGATACACTATTATTTAATATGCTAAATATAAAATGTTCTACTGTTTGTGACTAATGAAGCATTGAATTTCATCATCGTAGGCATTTAAACGACGGCCTAGAGGAAGCTCTTAAGATTTCGTATCGAGTTGAAATTAGGCGTTAATTACAAGTTTAACTAGTTTTCAGATTTCTTTCGATTACTTGACATGAGAATGTATTACAACGCTTTAAAAAGCTTCTTAATACTTACATATTTGCTTAGAAAAAATTCTTTTTTGTATGTATATATACATGTTTCAAATATAAGCAGACATCTTTTTCAAAATTTGATAACTTTTCAAAGGAAATAAATCAGTATATAATCCCATTTACTTGTAAACACCTATTACTCTATCAGTTTTAGGCCAAAAAAGTGAAAACAAATGTATTGTTTATTTCAGGGAGTCAAGAATTTTGTACTAAATATAACTAATACAACTGATGAACTGCAATGTTAATGAAGAATTTAATGAAATTTGTGTGCCGTTCAAGCATAAAAAAATCTATGCATAGTTTTTTTTAAAATCTTTATGTCATAATTCTAACAAATATAAAATTATTCACATTGAATTCGTTCAAATATAGTCTTTCTTAAGTCTTATTTTCTATTTTGTTTAATTTTCTACGCATTATAAAACTATTTCTGAAACCTTCATACATACATTTTCATTAACCTTTCGGAATGCTTTGTGCGAAATAATTAAGCTGGCTAATATTAAAATGCAAAATGCAGCTAAAGATTTTTATAAGTATCTCATTTTGGAATGCATTAATTATAGTATTTTTTTGTTTTTTAAAGCAGTGGGCAGAAATAATAATTTCATATTTTCATTCCTTGACATTTATTATTGTTCTTTCCACAAATAAATGAAAGAATTTTCACTAACGACATCATAATCGTGAAAATGAAGTAAAAATAAGAAACAATCACTTTTATGCTTCAGTACAGAGTAATTTGGAGACACTACAGAAATAGCAATCTATTCGGATTTTGTAAGGAGTACTGATAGAGTGATTAATCACTTTTGACTTATTTCATTTTGCTTAGCGTAAAATAGATAGATTCAAATTTTTCTCCTCGGGACAACATGAATAAGCTTCAGGATTTCTGACAGAAAGATAATTTCATCCATATTTCTTTGTTCCTGTGGTGCAATATTCTACTTATCATATCACTGGATAACTGCCAAATTATAAAGTGTTAAATGCAATGTAGGTCATGACGCACTTGAGAATAAACTCCTAGAGGCACTTTGAATGGTATAGGTCTAATTCAGTAATACGTTATAATCTTTATTAATATAATGCGTCACAGGGATAGATAATCATCTTCAGAAACAAGGATTTTCGGCCTAATTCAGTACTTAAAGCATCATATCATTTAATATATAATGTAATCCAAATTACTCAAGACTTATGACGCAATTAAATGCATAACTAGTACTGAACTATTACACATAAATTTACATTACATTCTTTAAATCAGAACAAGTTTTTAGTATACTTTTTTAGAATTTAACAACAAATTCGTTACCATGTGCTTTGTTTGAATGCTTATATTTTATTTGTTAATCATTTGATTGCCTAATGAATGTAATAAGTTCGTAACGTGAACATGTTCACATCACAGAAATTTTCAAGACAATGGGATCTTTATGCTGTTGCATTTTCTTCATCCAGAAGTGTACACTAGATGTTTATGTATCTGCAGATAGTGAGATATTTTCATAACAAGTAAAATACAAGAGTTGGAACCTTTGTCGTTGCAACGATTCAATTACAGCCGATGCAACACTGATATTAGCTTGAGACATTTATCAACGTTGCATACAATTGGTTTCTGGCGATAAATAAGTCTTAGAATACCCGAAGCAGTTCCAGTTCTTTTGAGGGTTCGCATGTCTATCATTTTAAAAACCTCTGGAACCGTTCGGTGGTGAATACTACAAGATGGCTGATTCAAATATTACAGTCATCTTTGGTATCAAATCATAATCGCAAAGGCTTAAATCCTTGAGAATACGTAGGATGGTAGAACAACTCCCAGATGCAGCGAGAAAAGAATCTGCCACAGTTAGCAACCGGACTGTACCAGAGATTTTCAAAGCGATTAAAACGCTATATATTTGAACCATGAAAAGAATAGCTTCATATATTCTACGACTTCCACATCGCTGCAAACAATTTGCATACAACTCTAGTGATTGAATCGAGGGACAATACACATTTCAAGCTAGTATCTATGTTGTATCAGCAGTAATTATTTTTAGCCGCTATCGAATTTCCAACTATCCTATTTTCCATTGATTTGCTTGCTGAATTAAACAAGGTGATTAAAAAAAACGTGGTCAAAATTTAAGGGTTTGTTAGGCATACGATAAGCATCCAGAATCGCGTAGGAACATTAGTGCGCAAACGCCATCTGGAGGCAGCAGATGGCATTTAAAATAAAACAGCGCTGAACAAAATGCCAATATCTTTCTGATCTTAATGTTATTGAACTGGAATTTTTATATAAGTTAAACTATATACATGGCTCTGAAGATGTGAAAGACACATTATTCTACCTTTCGCGCAAGTGCAGTAAAATTATTTACTAGAAATGCTACTATCTACTTTATTATTCAACGTATTTACATAAAACGCTGATACAATTCTCCTATAATATAGTGTCACAAACTCTGTAAGTACAATTCCAATGAAAAATCTGCAAGGATGTAAGCAAAACACATGCTGAAAAATGTAAGACTTTTTAAATAAACATTTATACCTTCTCGAATTGTCTGCTATTTTTACGAAAATGCATGTAAATATTGCGCACATCACACAAAAGAATCGATGGAAGTTACAAACCTTTGTCAGCTTTCTGTAAAGCGGGGTGAGGCAAAATCCCAATTCGACTTCATCAATTTCTGGTCGGTCCCCTGAATGATCTCGTGGCCTAATATTTAAAATAAATTGTGAGTTAAAACCTATTCTTTCTATGGTGGAAGTTCGAGGAAAATGCATCCAGCCTTCTGAGTAATATTCGAAAAAATACGAAATTTGCTTCTGTATGCCTCACCTTGCCTTAAAGTTTGGTCAGGCAAAAGCTGCGCATGCACGAAAGGCATCGAATTTTTCTTTCACAACTTCAGATCCGTATACATAGAGGAAATTATACAAAAATTCCAGTTCAATACCGTTAAGATTCAGAAAGATATCGGCATTTTGTCCAGCGCTGTTTTGTTTTAAAAGACATCTGATTTCTCCATATGGCGTTTACGCACCCATACTCCTATGCGATCCTGGATTCTTATCGTATGCCTGACCTCCCCTTAAAGTTTGGCCACGTTTTTTGAATCACCCTGTATATATTTATTGCGCTATTTGAGGCCTTTTTTAAATGAAAAACGAAAATTGTTTTGCCTTGTTTCTTTAAAATATAGAAGATTATTTTAATGAAATTATTCCAATCGATCTTTTCCTCAATTACACATCATTTTGTATACAATATTTTGATCTCGCTTTTCAGAAATCTTTATTTTTATAAAGATCGTAACTAGAAACTGTGAAATATTAAATATGATATCGAGAATGCCAATGAAATCTTAACGAAAAAATTAAATATCTTTACGCCGTTGAATCATTCAATTTAAATATGCATTAATTTTATATACAGCATAGTTTTAATCATTAATATCAGAAAAATTCCAAACATTTCAGGTTATGTTTATTTTAGAGATTTTTTATTTCTTATTAACAGAAATCGAAAAGGAAAAGCAATTATTCGTTTAGGTAAACATCGTTTTAATGAATTAATTAAAAATAAACATTGTCACAAATGAAAAACCCATGAAAAGTTTTAATCCTTCAGCATAAAATCTTATTTTTGAGGGCTCTGTAGTTGGGTATTCGAAAAAGCAAACTTTCAGTTTTCGTTACTATTGATATATGTTTTATTTGTTATATTTTTAAGACTGCACATTTCCTGTTTTCTGTATACTGAAATTTTCCACAAGTTTTTCTTCATTAAATTCGTGTCTTATTTTAAAAATATCTTACACTCATAAAGCTAGATTTTAGCTCTTCCAAAAGAAAGTGCTAGTAGAAAGTAAAAAAGAAAGTAAGTTTCAAGAAAAAAAAGAAAGAAAGTTTTTCGAAGTTATTCTAGATTGCTTCTTTCTACTCTTCGCATTCATTCTGAAAACTTGTTAAAAACCAACTAAACGAATCATTTCGCAAGTTAATGCAACTTGAATTACTTGTTATGAACTTTGGAAAATTTCTTTTTTTTTTTGCCGCTTGATTCTTTTCCTTTTTTTTGATTCTCTTCCTTTTATAAAATCTCCATTTACATTATAAAATAGTTGGTGGATACATTTTTATAATTATCTTCAGGCAAATTTTGATGTATTTCGATTTGATAATATATCCTCACGAGTGCAGAAAAAACTACAAATAAACTACAACAATAATAAAACTCTACAGATGCACTTTTGGAACATAAAAAATAAGAAAAATTACTCTAATTTTCAATTTAGCAAAAATTGAAAATTAGAGTAATTTCTTAACCTTATCATTCAAAAGTCATCTATAAATTTCATATCTGATTCTAATAAAATAAATTAATAGTAGTAATACAATATTGCTTTATAGGTTTGTTAAAATTGATTCTTAAACATTCCTTATAATAATTTACTGCGATACTTTTCATGACAAAGGGTTTGCGTTAATGCGGATCGTAGTTTGATAAATTTCAAACTGAAATACAGAGAACATGGTGAGAACGGATTTTTAATGGAACTCTTACTGCAACTTATATATTAATGTTTTATGCTATGAATATACACATAAGAAAAGGGAATTTCTGTTAGATTATTCAGTTTTTATGGAAAATTATACCATTCTTAGTAAATCAAAGTAACCGCAAGGAAAATCTAATGTGACATTTGCTAAGATGCAACATTATGGTTTTTCCATATTGAAAAAAAAATTAAAAATTATCTCAGACATAAAGAATTTTCTTTTGTTTTCAGTTCCAACGCCAGAGTGCATCAATAATTAATTCTTAATTATGCAATTTATTTCAATGAGTGTAACTAATGAGCATTTAATTTTAGAAAACATCTGCTACATTTTGTAGAAATGTGGATAATTTATTGAACATACTTTTCTCATTTTGACTTAGCTGAACAACTGGTTATTGATTTGTTCTGTTTTCCACCTTTTCATGATTTTATGAATAGCTAATGAACCAGTAATAAAATTTTATTGTAATTTTTTATAGTTCAAAATAATTTTACTTATAAGTCTCTGAAAGTTAAAGACTGCTGTTAGTATCTCTAGGCAAAATAACGTAATATTTATCACTTCAATTTTAAGAAAAACGTATGTTTGAAATAATAAGGAGTACAGTTTATATATAACCATTTTTATCAAGACTAATCAAATCAAAAGTTAATTGTTTCTAAAGCAAACACAAAATCATCGTTACATCAAGAGAATTACTTTCACTTATTCTTAAAACTTTCCATAAAAATTATAAAACATATACCATGAAATTTAATCTTGAGATTCTTCGATCCCCATAAACTTTGTTTTATTAAAAGAATTATCGCATTTATTACTTCATCAAATGTAAAGAGATTTCAACATCATGAAATCAAAATCAGTCGAACTGCATGAAAGAAAATATTTCATTTAATTCAAAGCACGAATGTTTTGGGAGCTGACTCTTATGTTAAGGAAATACTATTAACGGAGAGAGGAAAAACATAAAATGTTGGGAAAATGAACACTTTTAAAAATGTTAGACTTAATATTAAGACTTAGAAAGAGATTAGGAAAGTTAATTAAATTGAGACGAAATTCTCAAAAAGCAATAAGTTAAACCTTAATTTAAATAAACTGTTGCGAGCTGTATGCGGTGTTGCAGAAATGTAATTTTCGTTGGGAGTTTATTAATAGTTTATTTTTTCTGTACTTGTTCCTCAGTCTCAATACATTTTTCTGCTCTCTTTTTGAAATCACTATCCTGAATTTCCGAAAACAATGTGCCTATTTCCTATCTCGTGTTATCTTGTTAGAAATAAATTCTAGAATTATGTAGATAGAATAAAATGAATTTATCTGGCAAAGAAGTTGGGAAAGTTAAATTTCTGTTATTTCTGTGGTTTAATAGCTATATATTTTTAAAGGAAAATCAATGAGTTTTCATTTATTCAATGAATTCTGCAATGAGTTAGTTAAAATATTCCTCATAGACAACTAATGATGAGGATTTCTATTGAAGAATTAGAAAATAATCTCAAGTTTTTCTGAAAAGTATATTATAATTATAATTTGGAAGTAAGAAAATTATAACAAGCATATGTGATTAATAAATTAATGTGAACACAGAAAGCAGTTTTTCTGAAAAATATGACTTTTTTATCATATATTTAATTAATTAAGAACTGCCTAAATTTAGATGTCTTATCCAAGACAAAAAATTTTCTTAATTAATTCTTTCTTTACTTCATTATAAAAAGCAAAATACATACCCCTGAAAAACAACCAATACTGTATTTCAGAAACATGTTTATATTTTATTTATAGGTACTAAATATAAACTTTTCATTCTGAAAAGCAATGAAGGGTATTAGGTATAGAATTTACTTAAAGAAACAAAAGAAAGCGCTTAGAAGTTCTATTTTGCTGCATATAAAGCATTCAACGAAAAATTTATGGCGTCAAGAAGTAGTTCAGATCAGACTACATGATCTTCTGGAATTGTGGTGTGCCTGAATTGCTATTAAGGTGAATCCTTTTCTTAGCTAAAGAATAGTTTTCATAAAGAAAATAAGCATCTGTACTTTTGAACGTATAGACTTTGATTCTTGTTTCCAGAATTCCTCGATTCCATGATGAGTATTCAAAATGAAATTTTGGATCATTTACATCATTTCGTGATGGTTCTCATGCTATTGTGAGCATGCTTTTCATATAGCATTCATTGTCCTAAATGCAATTAGTATTGAAAAATTAGCTGGAAATTATGTATCTGAAATACTCCTATTATCACAAAATTGTAATAAATATATATTTGAAACATATCTTCTATTTATTTTTAATGTTGCCAAAAGTGTATGCTCCATGCCCTCTTGTGATTTTCTGTATATTCTTGCATACACTTAGAATTACAATAATGGTTCCGTGGGCAAAATAAAAAAAATGCTACGCCTTTTTTTATAATTCCCTTTAATTTTTGTTTATTGCTTTTTGACGTTTTGCCTTGACTAATTATTTTCTGTAAGAATCAAATGTACTTTTCTGAATACGTAAAGCCCAGAATCATACATCTAATTTCTACATAGCTTAGTCTTCTAGCGAATTTTACATCAAATAAAAATAAAATTATCATCATAAAATTCACCATCATCTGAATTCCATCGTCATCTGAAATCTCTTAGGTGCAAATCGAAAAAAGTTCACTCTCATTGTGAATTTTGATTGTAAAATAGGCAAAATTTATTACGAAGATGTAAATGTGGTCTAAAAATTTATCAGATTGGACTACAAACAATATTTCATGGTCCAAAGATTTTGAATGGATGTAATAACATATGTGATTTGTGAATCAAAACATTAGAATAAACATTTTGAATAACATTCTAACACTAAAATGCCCTTTGTGATTTTAGAAAGTTAAGATAAAATATTAATTTTTTAGTGTCGATACGATATAGAATTGCAAATTCGTTTGAACAATTGGTTAAGTATGGACGTTATTTCAAGGTGCAGCTTCTATTGTATTGCTATGTATTTGTAAACTCTGTTTTTCACAGATGCATTTCCGCTTTCGGTCAGCTGTTGCTACTGCATCGTCCATTTACAAATTTCATAAATATATGCGTTGAAAACCGAAGCAAATTTAAAATTATCTCCAAGCATTAATTCGATTGTCTCATTACCAGATTTAATCAATTTTAATAATATCTTGAATATTATTTTTTGTAATTTAAAACTCTCGTCTACCATTCAGCATTGCAATTTTAATTTTTTTATATGATGTGTTCTCAATTTTTATCTTTCGCGCAATTTGTTTTTATCTGTCTTCAACAAAACTTCTGAAAATTTTATTTGGCGCAATTGTCCTCGTTACCAGAACAATTAGGAAGTCAAATATATACAATGATTTTTATGTTTAATAGTATCTTTGATAAAGTCTTTCAATTTACCTGTGTATAATCAAGCAACTCAATAGGAAATAGATGTGAAAAAAGTGATATTTTAGTCCAGATAAAGCGATCTCCTTATTCGGTTTCTGAAAAATTCATTATGCACGACAGAATCCGGCCCCATATATCTACACCCATTCATTTCCAAAGATTAGATGCTTTACTTGCTTATTAATTATAAAAAACACAGCCATACCAATTGATTAAAATTGAAATCATGTACCAACATGATACACTCCAGAAATAAATACAGCGATATTTAATCGCCCAAAAGCAAAACTGAAAAAACATGCATCCTGCAGCTTAATCGATGGAAAATATCAGGAAATTACCAATTTTCATATGTAGGAAGAAGCAACATGTGTTTTCCCATGAAACTTTGTCTGCAAATCAAGCGTATTTTCTCACGCAACTGCTTTCCTGTTATTCCTGAATCACAAAATTAGGATATTAATATTAAAGTAACTGTCTGATTTATTTTCCAGCTTTTTGGAATACAGAGTCATTTATCAAGGAGATTAGGTTTTGTTTAAATGCTAGTACTTTAATAAACCATTCAAAAATTTTCTTGGTGGAATATCTTAGTTAACTGGAACTATTAGGTATTTTAGGTAGCCATTTTGATTTTTAAATTTTTGCTGTCTTCGATTTTTTTGTGTAATTTTTAAAAATATATTTATATGAATTTAAACAAGAAAAATCTATCTTTAATTTTCTTTATCGAAGTATGTAAAAAGTAGATTGATAATTTCAGAATGATCGAAAAAGGGTTCTCAATAGTTTTTATATGTCCATTTAAATCTTTTATTAAAACAATAATTCAAAAATAAATTTCAACACGATAATATAGCCCATCAAGTACCAAAGATTTTGAAGTATGGTATTTTATTGAGGTAGGTAAAATCCATCTGCTTCTAAATTTTTTTCTTTTGAAATTGCTAACATTCAGAACTATTTCATTTAGTTTCATGAGTTATTATTTCTGGATACTAAATATAGTTTCACAATTTAACTGAGTACACGATACTTACTATTTCATGAGTTTCACCCAGTAAATTGACTGAATGTAATATTACCAAATATTATATAGACATTAATATAATCAAGTCCTGTAATATTTAATACTTCAGTAAATATGTCCTAACTACTTAATGTAAAAAGTGCATGTTTTTAAATTTTGTATGCATGGTCAAAATTCAAAAATTTCAGAAACTTTAAAATAATATCGCAAACACCTGTTGTTTCAAAATAAAATAAGGTTTCCATGGTGAATTTTGGGGTAAGGAGATCTGATTTCAAAATGCAATGAACAATTTACAAAATAATTTCATAAGCACTTTTTTGAGTTTCAATAAAAAAAATATTATCCTGATATATTTGCTTAGAAAGTTAACTTTACTATAACTTTACTTTTTTATTTTTAACATTATCGATACGGGACCGTCCCATACGTCCTTAAAGCAAAAGACGATAGAAGTCCGAAACGTCCGAATGTCACTCTGAAATATCCACCCATTTTCGTTAAGTGTGATTGATTTCAAGTCCGCGGCGCGTGCTTTCTTCGTTAGAGTGGCTCGCCCAGATGTGTTTGGGGAAGAGGGGAGTTTTCTTACAATCGGACAATGACAGCTGTCTTTGTGGTTTTTGAGAGGGAAAGTGAAATTCCTTTATCTTTTATAGAGAAGCTCGGACGTTCCCGTATTTTCTGGTCCCTTTATTTCAATGGCCTTAGGAATCAGAGGGTTAAAGTTAATCATTCAGAATAAATACAAATAAATAATAAATAAGCTTAACCATATTAAAGCTCATGATAAAATATTTTCTGAAATTATTCATTAGGATTCCATAAATAATGGTTTATGGGCCACAAAATCTCTCCTTCTATTTCTACAATTACTTCATGAAAATAAATATGAAACCGTTTGAATGAAAAACTATTAAATGAATAAATAACTAATAAAATAGCATTGACGTGACAATTGATCCAATAAAACGTAATACTTAGACTCTGTAAACTGTTTAAGGAGAGGTAGGGTGTTAAAAATATATTAACAAAATTTTAATGACTTGTTTATGAGTCATGTATGCTATGCATACACAAAAGTTGAAATGGTTGAAAAGTAATCAAATAACTACATTTTGCGCAGTCGGTTTTGAAAATATTTTTAGAACAAAAATCGTATGGTCCTGCCCACAGCGGATTTTTACTTTCCTCTATTATTTTATGACATAACTAGCCGTTGTACCCGCTGCCCCGCACGCGTTTATCTGTTCTATACATATGAAAGAAAAAGAAAAACGCATATGTTTTTATATCGTAAAGTTTTCCACTTTTAATATATAACCCCTTAAGTGCCCTGATTCCTAAATAATAATACCTAATTAATTTCTACTTTAAAGGTTTCGAATAAATGGCATTTTTGATCTCACCGTTTGGAGTATATATGTAAAGATGGCTTGGAGTTTTTATTCCAGAACATGCCATGGGAGAAACAAACATGATAAAATGATATGTTTGAATGATAAGTTTTTAATTTGTTGGACAATCGCCTCATCAGACCTTTTGCTTGTATTTCATATAGGATTCTCAGTGTGAGCAAAACCAAAGATAAATGTAACGGAAAAAATGCTATGCGGCCACCATACAAAAGACTGATAGCTATTCTTGATTGAGCAAGGGCAAGAGCTACACAGTGCTGTTCAAAAGTATCAGATCACTAATGAAAATTGTACACTTTTTACTTTCTCGTATACGAAGTATACAAAGAGAAAGTATTGTAATCGTCAAAAAATTCGAACTCGAGATTTTGACGAATCTCCACGTTTTAGACCTCCCTGAGTCCGAAAAACACAATTTTGGAATTATGTCTGTCTGTGTGTGTCTGTGAACACGATAACTCGAAAACTATTAGAGCTACGGGGATTAAATTTGGTATGTGGTCTTTAAACATAATTTGTAATTTTTTCTTATTTTTGGACAGAATCCGTCAGCGGGAAGTCTGTCTGTATGTCCGCGGTCATACGAACGTTATAACTCAAAAACTTGAATAGCTAGATGGATAAAATTTCATACACAGTTTTATCGTCATAAATGTAGGTCCGTATAAAATATTGGGCCAAATCCGTCAACGGGTTGACTGTCTGTCGGTCTGTATAATCGCATACTTGTATCTCATAAGCCCTTTGGCTTAGATAAATAAAACTTGATATCGCGGATGCTAACATTAATTATATATCTGTGCCCAATTATCATCTCAATCGGCTGAAAAACAGGTGTTCAAATTTCACGAAATTTAGTTCAAAATGCACATTACGACTGTGTGTTGGCGAGCGTTTCGCTTATTTTATTTAAGTGAGTATGGTTGGCGTTTGACCTTGGCGGAAATTGAAGCGAGCCGCAAACACGTACTTCGGAAATTATGACAATCCCCAAAACGAAACTTCTTTTTTATATTCTCCAGATGGACTCTTGTGATTAACCAGAGGTGTAGTGAAATGTTGTGCGATATCTATAGTAATGGTATAGATAGTAAGATTTCGTACTCAAAAACGTCAAATAAAGTTGTGGTACCTCAGCGTGCGTAAAAATTGCGAACATACGCACTTTTTTGGCAAAATATTAAGTTTTTTGGAATTCATAAATTTTATATATTTCATTGTAAATCACCATTCATAATTTTTTGTTCAAAATAACCAGGCCTTGGGTAAATACCCCAAAAATATTTACCTACCAACTGGGTCTTTATCCACCCCACATTACTAGTCGTATGCGAGAAAGTTTCGGGGAGGTCACTCCCGCTGGTTATTATGGAAAATAAATTAATTTTTTTTTATCCCAGATATATTAATTTTAGTATTATTTCAATCTTATTTATTAGAAAAAGCTTCGAATAACTCAAACTTTATAGCAGAATAAGTCAGAACAGGAGCATTTTAATATAACTCTAATTTATGCTTTCTTCAAAATTATTCAAACGGTCAAAATCTTACAACGAAAAAATAACATAACAATTTTTCAAAATAAAATATCAGTGTTTATTGTTTATTTGGACCTTCTTTGGACACAATCACTGCTTTGAGTCTTTTATTGAGGTTGTCAACCAGTTTCTTTGCTGCCTCACGGTTGATACTGCGCCATTCACTTTTAATTCTCTCAAAAAATGATTTTTACTGCTTCTCTCTTCAAAATGCAATTTCTGATGCAAAACTGACCATAAATGTTTGATGGGATTAAGGTTTTGGTTTTGTGATGGCCAGTCTAGTATCTTAATCTTGTTTTCTGAGAAACAATCTTTAACGTGTGTTTTGGGTCATTATTTCTTTGAAAGATATACCGTCTACCTACACTCAAATTTGTGATGGATTTCTACATATTCTGGTACAGGATACCGACGCACATACTGACAGTCATTTTCCCGTTTTTGCATCCCAATTTAACCAACACCTTTAGAGAGAAACATCTCCATACCATCATAATTCCTCCTCAATGTCTTATTCTCTGCAGGATAATCATATGTCAATTCCCTTAACCTGTTCGTCTCCACACATTTTTACTTTTTCTCTGATAAAAAAAAATCATATTTGATTTCGTCTTTCCAAGTATTTGAAAACCATCGAAATTTGTCCTTTTATAAAGGCCAATATTTGTTGTCCTATTTGCTATGTTTTGTTTTGTTTCTTTTGATACAGATGATCAACCCTGTGTTCTTGATTCTAAGACGAACCGTTAGAGCTGGCACATTCAATTTCAAGTCTTCCACGATCTCTCTTGACGATATATCATTCTTTTTCTGTGTCAATCTTATAATCACAGAGTCTTCTCTTGCAATTGCTTTCGGTTTTCTGCCTCACCCTCTCTTGTTCTCGATGAACCCTGTCGTATCATATTTCTTGCACAAATAGTAGATACCCGAATCCGACGATTTTTACTTTTTGCTAGGTTTTCATACGATACCCCATCCTTCCTATCTCCATTGATGCGGTGGCGATGATCAACAAAAATCTCTAAGCTCTTGTTCATTATTGTTGACTTGACTGCTTCAGAGACCAAAATAATTAATTACCAAATAAATTATCTATTAATTTTGTTAAAAGTTACCAAAATAAAAAAATCCAATTCGAATTCACTTAAATATAAGCTTCGTCATCAGCTGTTCGAATAATTTTGAACAGCTAAAATATACTCTTTAAAACAATAATCTCTTCTAAGAAGTAGTGATATGTCATGAAATAGCTAAAACTCATTTGCTTTCATCGAGGATGAAATAATGTACCAGAAAATCAAAACAAATTAGTAAATTATAAAGTTTTTAAAACTTTATGAACAAAAGATAATTATTTAACAGTCCGTTCTAATAATTATGAACAACACTGCATGACATTTAGATTGGATTTCAGTAACGATCAAATTAATTTTAAAATGTTGTTTCAGTTCCACATGAGACTTCAAGTAAGAGAGGTTCGCAGTTCTCTTCAGCAATCGAATTTCCCATTACTTCATGTACTGTTGGCTGATCGTTTGTTAGCAAAGGTTATTTTTCCCCACCATATCTTGTAAAATATTCGCATCTTAGTTTGTACTATGTTACAAATATCTTATTTAAGCATCATGCGTTGACTTGTAGGCATGGGTAATACACGCTATAACAACTTTTTCCCACTAATTGATAAACATCTTGATATCAACTGCTAATAAAAACCAACGATTACAAAATTCAGCTCCGCTCGAATAAATATTCTCTACTCAAGATGCACCATTCTCACGATGGAATGTCAACGTGAATAATTTTTGAAAATATTTTCGGTTGAGTTTATATGTTTGTGAAAATATATAAAATACGAGTTTGGTTCAAATTTTGTGATCCGCATTCACACCTTACTATATTAAAAGCATTGATATCCAAATGATTTGACAGTAGTGGGTAATAGGGAAAATATTCATGAATTCTAGATACTACGAAGGTAAAAAGAGACCAAAAATTTGTAGTTAGAAAATGTAAATCTAGAAGGAAATGAAAGTGGAATTGTCCAAAGAAGGCAAATTAATTTAAACATTAACAAAAGCACGTGAGAAATTAAAAAGTGAAATAGGTTTTAAATGACAGCAAACAAAAATGCTATAAATTGTGTTTAAAATAATTAAATAAATAATAATTAATAAATATTAATAATAGATAAAAATAATAATATATAATAATAATGGATAGAAAGCCAATCCTTACAGGTGTGAAGAAATATGTGTGCCAAATTTCGGTCTAAACAGAAATTGCATGTTTCAGATATAGATTCACAACATAATTTTTGGATTTTTAGCTCTATTGGTTTGACAGTAATTGTTAATGGGAAAAAATAATACCTGAAGTAAAGATATTACGAAAGTAAAAAAAAGACCATAAACCTATGGTTAAAAAATTCAAAGGTGAATGAAAATTTCTTTTTCGTTCGTTGATACGTTTTAAAAACCAATCTAAAAACCTTAAATTTAAGAAAATTGTATTAACTGATTTTTGAGTGTGCACTCGACGGAATGCCAACGCGGATTTAATAACAATTTGGCCAAATTTTAAATTTTGTTCATACATTTCTAAATATAGGGAGCTAAAATCACGTGATCACAAAAGCACATATTCACTGAAAGCAACTTAAGCTTAAAATTGGTAAAAGCGCGAAGGTAATTAAACATTGAAATAAAAAAATCTAAGGAGCTAAAGCCACGTGATCACAAAACCAATGATAGGAATATTCACAGAAATCAATTTAAGTTTAAGAGCACGTGTGATTAAACGGAGAAATGTAAAACTCTGTAATTTTTTGATCTCTCACGTCCTTTTTCATTTTAAAAGATATTAGAACAAACAAAACATTCTTAAAAATTGTGTTTAAATTAATTTTCAACATTGATTAAAAATGAAAGAAAAAGTCACACAGAAATAGAATTTTTTTTAAATTTTAAGAGAGTGTAAAAATAATTTCTGGGCGATGATATGTTTCAAAGTTATGGCAGAAAAACGTTAAACCTTTTTACCCCCTTCGCCCTTTTTATGTGGAGTTAGAAACTTTTTAATTGCGTAGTTAATCCTTCTAGGTGTTAAGGAACATGTGTAACAAATTTCGTATTAATCCGTCAAGAGGTGTGGAATTATATAAGGTTCAAACACGCAAAGAAACACACAATAAAACAGATATTGAATTTTATATATTAAGATAAAATATTAAAATCTAATATAATTATCGCCAATCTTATTTATTAACATTTTCTTCATCATAAAATTATATATGCCTTTAGCCTGGAAAAAATATTGAAATAGGATTAGAATGATGATTACTACAGGCAGAAATTGTCCAGAATTGTAGATTTATTGCAGTTTTGAAATTTTGCATTACCATAGTGATAATAAAAAAATAATACAGTCTATGTTAATTTATTGCCCATCACATTTAATATCACTTTCTCTATCATGAAATTATAGAACCTAGGAATAAAAATCTTGAAATAGAATTAGAGTGATCATTACTACGACTGAAAATCGTCTAGAGTTGTAGATTTAACACACTTTCAGAAGTTCGCAGTACCCTCAAGGGTTGTCACTGACGCAAAATCGTAAAATGTAATGACTTGTAAGGCTACACAGACTCCGTGCAAGAACAGCACTTCGACCTCATTCCCTAATTACACACGAATTCGAAGGATTTCAGAGAATTACTGCCTTAAATAAAAAGTCAGGTAGTGACCGTTCTTAAAAGAAGAGTATAAATCACAATTGGTTGGAGGGAATATTGCTCAGCGTTCTGTATTGAGCAAATATTGATCATTGTTAGTGATTAAAATAAGAAAGAGAAATAATTAATTAACATCAGTTCAAATTATTTGTATTAATACATGCCCTTATTGCTTGATATTATGATTACCAATACCGATTTGATAATATTTATAAAATTCAAATTGGGAAATTTCTTTAAAAGAATTAAGCGTATGCATGATTTTTGACTGATGCTTGAAATTATAATCTTTTAAACCAAAACTGTTTATAAATCATGCAAAAGAATGATAATCTCATAATTATTTTTAATTATTTTTAATTTTTAAAAGATCTATTCAGAAATAAATTTATTTCATCAAGTAAAATCGCATCCTCTACATTATAAACTGTTGGTGCTGTATTTTTATCCGCTTGAAATTTGAAAGGAAAAGTAAGCTGAAAGTAAATTTGTGTTAAGTTAAAGATGATTATTGCCAAGAGATTTAAATTTACCAATCTAATTAAAATAAATCTTTTTTGGAATAAAAAACTGAAAACAAGCAAAGCACAGTTTTCAAAAATAAGAATTTCCTTCTTTTCATAATTCTGGCTAAATCATTAATTATTTTAAAAAGTAAACATTTATTTCTCCTAACAATTATAACGTTTTAAAAGTGGAGTAAGAGCATAAAGAAACGTCCTAAAAGTTTTATTCAATTTAATAACTTTAGTGTAGACGTTACATGCCAATCACATACTTTAATGAAGTAGAGGGCTCTTAAAACTGCATCGTTATTGAGCATCAGATGGCCGAAGCGCCCTGAATTTGACAGCTGAATAATCATATTCATTTCACTGATTAATTAATCTGAAATAATAATGAAATCACAGTAAAGTATTTTGGAATGAAATATAATAGAGGTTTCAGTTCGATTAAGAAAATATCAATGCCCATGACAGGTTCTTTCTGGCGTATCTACTCCTGTCTAACATAAGTTTTATGAAAATAGTTCAAGTTTTCTGAGGGAAAAAAGATAAAAAATCTGAAGATCACACACACATAACAAAGGAAATAAATGACTGAATTAATTGAAGTTTGCATGCTTAAAGGGAAATTTAAAATGTCCTTTGAATAAGGA
Source organism: Araneus ventricosus (assembly GCA_013235015.1). Lineage (NCBI taxonomy): Eukaryota > Metazoa > Arthropoda > Arachnida > Araneae > Araneidae > Araneus > Araneus ventricosus. Next base: position 16,300 of record BGPR01011728.1, on the reverse strand, counting down.
TTCCATGTTAATCTGCATTCACTTCCACTTCGGAAAAATCAAAGGCAATAATAATAATTACTCAATGAATCGAAATCCCAGAATTAAAAAAAAACTGTTCATTAGTAAATATTATAAATTTAAGCTAAAATATAGTTCAAAAGAATGTTTTGTGCAAGTGCTATCTTCATCAATTTGTCTATGTAAATCTTAAAAGTTTCAAGGTGCTACTTCTTTTTTTTTTTTTTCGTTTAGGGAATTTTATTGACATTACTCTCTAATTCATCCACAGCAAAATAAAAGTGCAAAAATTTGAAAATAAGTCGACATTAATTTAATTTATTTAATTTCAAATAATTTTAAGCTAATTTCTTCGATTTCAAAGGATATATTTGAATAAATTCTTATTTAGTTTCTTACAGTTCGAGTTAGATATCACGTTAGAATTTGTCTATTAGAGTATTAACTGATTTTTGATTTATACAACAGTATTATTGTGCATTCATTAAGAAAATTTTCTTTCACCTCATATTTCTTTATAATTTTTAGAAATTCATTATGATGATTTATTAAAAAAAAGAGAAACTTCACGGAAGGAAAAGAAAAAGAAACATCAAATGTGAAAATAAAAGGTTTATGCAAATGCTGAACTGAGTTACAACCACAAAGAAAACTATTACTCTATATAAAGAAAAAAATACGAATCTTTGTGTTTTGTTTGAATATTATTAGAAACAAAAAAGTAAAACGAATGATATAAACCTAGAGAGTATATTTCGCTTGTTTGGGGAAATCAAAATAATTCTTGAAGTTGATGCATTTAAAAATAAAAAGATTTTAATAAACTCACAAATATACTATTGACTCTTTGTACAAGAAACAAATAAATAACGCCTAAATTGTCGGCAACTACATTTCCACCAGTTATCATAAATCTATATACACATTTTAGGCTGTATGGAGCACATTTTTCCTTTACAACTTAAGCTAATGGCGAAAGTAGAGTAAGCAGTATAAGGCAGACAGCAAAAATGGGATTAGAATCCCGTCGTTTAAATACAAGCAAGGAAAACTTCCATAAAACATGCAATCATTTCTGAATGGACCTTCAGTTTCTATATTTCGCTGAAATTTTGTTTCGTATTGAATAATATTTTATGGATAATTTTATTTCGCATCCCTTTAAGACCGGATTTATATTTGCAACCAATGGATTGAACACTGACTACAGCAGAGACCCTATATTAAAGACTGGATAGGACCGAACCCTGTCCGGATTACCGAAAGTCTGGGTTAAACGAAATTTGCTTTAAAATGCACATTACAAAAACTTTAGATGGGTAAAACTATAAAAATCGATGTTTTTTTCATCTATAATTTAATACAGAAAATACTTGTATCTGTCTGTCGGTCACAAGAATTCCTCCTAAACGGTAGCGACATGAAATTTGCTCACAACATTCTAGAGCACATTTCAAGGTCAAAAGTGCTATTCTCTACTTTCAGAGTTAATTAGTTCTTAAGATATTTAATTTAATAATGTAAATTAGCCGCTGTTAAGCCTAACGCTTAGCATTTTTTTGCCAATAATTTCTAAAATATTTATTGGACAACATTATTTTTAGGCCATCCTAAAGAGCAGAACATTATCTTTTCAATTACATTAATTCCATTGCGATAAAATATTTTCTCTGATTGTTATTAACGTTTAAAAAATTATTTTTGACTCAATTTCTAAGAATACTTTTTATTCTTAGAGATATAAATTCAAGGCAATTTACTTTTCGCACGCGGGCTTTTTCCAGTGTTAAAGATAATATAAGAAAATATTGTTTCCCTTGACCATAAACAACAAAGTAGACTTTTAACTTCCGGTTGTTGTAGCATTTACACCCTTTAATACGGTTACTCAGTGATCCAATGAGGTTAGTGAATTATTATCTCGACGTTTTGTTTAATTTTCACAAATTTTTAAGATATTTAATTTAATAACGAAAATTAAGCCAATTTTCGGAGTTTTACCTCAGTGTTTCACCAATAATTTCAGAAAAATATTTTGCACGTAGATTATTTACATACCATCTTAAAGAGCAGAAAATTATCTTTTTAATGATTTCAATTTAAATTTCATGCGTTCTTTTTCTTAATTTAATAAACATTTCAAATTTATTTCATACACAATTTGTAACAATGCTTTTTGTCACTGTAATTAAATTCAAACCATTAATCGTTTTATCAGATCCTTATTCCCTTATTTTTACCACTGTGAAAGTTATGATAAAAATATTGTATTCTTTGAATATTAACAGAAAGCAGATTTTTATTTTTGCTTTTATTTCGTAGCATATAAATCTTTCAAGATGTTTCCGCCACAATACAATGATGTTAATTATTCTCTTAACGCGATGTTTCATTTAATTTTACAATTTTTTGAATGATCATAATGAGCGTGTAAAATCCTTCAAGATTGTTGATTCCACTTCCTACCAGAGGGAGATCACCTAAGGAGAAAAAGAAAGAACACTATGCGGTTTTTTCCGGTCAGTGACAAAAACACTAAAGAGAAAAGAATTGTAATCAGGATAATGACAGTAAAATCCAAGATATGAAAGACTCTCTGTTGTTTTCGTAGCAATGATGCGGAAGGGAAAATGGAGTTCGAAGGACTACGAGATTCTTGCCAGGTGGTTCAAACTAAGGAGAATAAAAGAAGAAACTTGTTTCACTGCTGGTCCAAAGGGTCAGTGGATTAACGAAAATCAATGAAAGACGCTTGAGCGGAAAACTCCTTTATTAAATTGAAAGTGTTATAAGTACAAGTACTTGAAAATATTTTTATTCCGAGCAACGCCGGGTATATCGGCTAGTCTATAATTTAAAACAGAAAATACATGTGTTTGTCTGCGTGTCTGTCGCAACAACTCCTCCTAAACGGTGAATGGTAGCGACATGAAATTTGCACATGACATTCTGGGGTACATTTCTAGGTCAACTGTGCTATTTTCAACTTCCAGAATTAATTTGTTCTTAAGATATTTAATTAAATAACAAAAATTATCCGCTGCTAAGCCTAATGTTTAAACGTATTTCGCCAATAACTTCTCAAATATTAATTTCACGACAAATATTTTTACACCATCTTAAAGAGCAGAAAATTTTCATTTTAATGATACTAATTCTATTACGGTACAGATTTTTCTATAGTTCTAATTAACGCTCAAATTTTATTTTTAACGCTACTTCTATAACAATGCTTCCTCTTCTTATAAAATTAATTTCAAAACATTTTACTGTTTATATCAAATCCTTCATTCACGTGCATTTGCCAAAGTGAAAATTATTATAAGAAAATATTGTTTTGAACATATATATATATCGGGTTGCTTTGCACCTAATTGTAAATGGAATGAATTATGACAAGATATGAACTTTTGTGTAGTAAAATTCTTTCAGAATTTGATAGACATTTTGGGAATACCTATAGGGTTCTAATATGGTCTATGTTTATTTTTATTTCTATTTTTACTCATATGTATTTTTACTTATGTATATGTTTTTGATTAATAAGGTAACATTATTTTATTTTTAATTTTAAGTATTAGTTTAATAAGTGCTTATATTGAAAATGTTATTTGAGTTTTGATTGTTTGGAAAATATTTAACTATATATATATATAGTTAAGTATTTTCCAAGGTAGACTTTTCTTTTCCGGTATTATGTCGTAGCATATACCTCTTTTAATATAATTGCAAAGTAATCCGATTACTGTGCAATTAGATTAATTACTCTTTCTGTGAATTGTTTTGTTTAATTTTCTAGAACATTCGCGCTGTTTTTCAATTTTCAAAAATTATTAATTTTTAAAATATTTAATTAAATGACAAAAATTAAGCCAATTTTCGGCGTTTTTTTCTCAGTTTTTTGCCAATACCTTCTGAAAAATATATAGCAAGAAGATAATTTTTATACCATCTTGAAGAGCAGAAAATTTTCTTTTTACTCATCTGAATTCAAATGACATAAGTTCTTTTCCTCCAATTTTAATAAACATTTCGAAATTCGTTTCAAACACAATCTGTAACAATGCTTTCTATTAATGTAATTAAATTCAAACCGATTTATTGTTTCATCAAATCCTTCATTTCCATGTTTTTGCCACTGTTAAAGTTATAATAAAAATATTGTTGTCCTTGAATACTTATATATTCCAAGATTTTATATTTTTATTTAGAGAAAGGCAGAATTCTTGCTTCCTCTTTTAATTCGTAGAGTGTACACCTTTCAGTTTGTTTGCACAGTAATCCAATGACGTTAGTTATTTACTTTCTCTATGCGATGCTTCATTTAATTTTTGTAAATTTTTAAATGCTCCCAATGAGCGTGCAAATTCATTCAAGGTTTTTGAGTCCGGTTACTACCAAAAGGAGAGAACCTAAGCAGAAAGGGAAGGAACGCTTTTCGGCATTTTCCCCATCAGGCGCATAGACAAAAAAAGAAGAGAATGGTACTTCAGATAATTGTAATAAAATTCACGATGTGAAGGAGCTTCGATTCTAACCTCAGCAATGATGAGAAAGAAAAAAATGGTGCAACAAGGACTATTAGATTCGTGCCAGATGGTTCAAAGCCCGGAGACAAAAAGGAAAGGGGGGTGGGGTTGAAGTGCTGTCCGTGGGGATGAAATAACACGGGAGTGGTCGAACGGAAATCGAAAGATGCTGCCGCGAAGATGCCCCTTAGACCCCTGGATTCGCAACTGGTTAGTGATTTGAAGAAATATAACACCATCGACATTCATCTCTATACGATATAATTTGTGTAGATTTATTTCCAACTTTTATCATTTCACTGGACTGATGACACTATTAATTCAATGAGAAATTCACTATCAATGCGATTCTCTTCAGCTATAATATGCATGCGAAAAGAATATTGACAGTGGAAAGGAAAATAATTTAAATATAATGTATGAGAACTATAACAATTATTTCAAAAAAAATAGAAGACTAAGATTTCAACGGCACTTATTAACTGTTAATGAATAATTATTATTTAACCAAGATATCTGGGCCTAATGTAGATAAACGCATATGGGTTTCTGAATCAATAAATCTCATACAGTGAAGTAGCTTACATAAATCTTTTAAGTTTGTATGTTTTTTTTGTCCCATCACAAAAACTCTTAAGAAAGCATTAAAATTTTGTTTTCGCGACCCTCCTCAAACCTGGCATCACTTCCAACATTTGTCCCTTGTGTATCCTTCTCTAAACGTAAGAGGAATGAATTATCGGGAATTCGGTATGCAATGAATTACATCACGAAAATAAGAAAAAAAGTATTGGATTCTAACAAATTCCAATTAAATTATTAATGTTTGTAGCATTAGAAAGTAGCATCCAGAATGATGTATACGTTTCTATGCACAGATTTAAGAACTGAATTTTTATATCCTATCGTCTACTTCCAGTTCCGCTTATCTATTATCCAAAGAAGGCTGTCGTTGGCTCAGTACGCAGTTGAGAAATGAGGAATGTATGAGTTTTCTGCTACAAATTTATGATATCATGATTTCAATACACAACGCAGAGGCTGCTCGCGCATTTCTTAGACGATTTTGTTTCTTTGTAGAAAGAATTTGTCTGCTTGGAAAATTTTATTTCCACAAGAATTTTATTTTTGAAAGTATAGGTTTTCGTCTCTTACAAAAAATTTGTGTTTATATGCAAAATAGGGTTTCTAAAGAAATAATGGATGGAACGCTACTTTTTTTTCTCTTTCGGTAAAAAAGTTATTCTTATTCAGTTTTTCAAAGACGCTGTGAAAACCATGATCTTTCGATATCGAAAGTCCTGATAAGTCCTATGAATGCCTGGCTTCAAGTGCATAAATTTTTCCAAATACGTATCCAATGAAAAAACGGAATTCTTCAAACAATGCAAAGGCGAGATATTTAATGTTAAAAGAAAATCCTCCAAGTCAAATGTTTGTTTGAAAAATCATTAAAATGCTCAGTATGAACTGTAAACAAAAGTACTAACACTGATTTGAATCTAAAAAAGGCCAAAAATTACAAGGTTCATCGTCTTTCTCCACGTCATGTCTCTGAACGCAGAACAAACTCCAGAATTTTTTCTGAAAAGCATAAAACAGGAGAAAAATGTTGTAACAATCTATAAATATATATTGGGTCTATTTAAATGACTGCAAGAATAAAAGATGAATTTAGTATCATCAGAAAAGAGAAAATAAACCATAAAACATGGTTTAAAGAATCGAAACGAAGTTTTTCTAAGAGAATTGTGATTTTTGTTGGATTTTCATATAAATACTAAAGTAAAGAGAGTGGGAAAAAATGGAATACATAACTATCCACATGCTATCAGGATGATATTTTAACCCCAATCTTCAAATATGAAAGACCATCTCTTTACCCACAATGTCATCAATCGATAGGACTGCATAACGACAAAGCAAGACGCCACACAGAAAAATCTACTCTTAATTTCATGAAAAAAATACAACAAGAAATCAGTATGAAGACTGCACCCTTCACTGATATTCCTGCTAAATCTCCTGATGTATCACCCTTGAATTTTTGCGCTTTTGGACTTTTAAAACGTGCATTATCCAAACGCCGACATACATTCCTTTGTGGACTTGTAAAGCTGTTCAAGAGAAATGGGACAAAATACTGGTCCCGATACTACAAGCAGCATTATTGTCATGGAGAAAGATAGAAAAGAATAAGGGTGATCAAATCGAATATTTTAAACACAAAAGAGTATACTAAAATAGTTCTGTAAATACTATAAAAATCGTCTAAAAGACGCGCAAACAGCCTCTGTAATCAGAAATACTAATTACAGATGGCTGAACTTAACTACATAACTTTTTTGAAATTGAAAGCATCGAAATCAATTTGTAAGTATGCAAAGTTAATATTGATTAAATATAGCACATATTAATTGTTATCAAAATCTGATAATTCTTTATATAGTGGAATCTCGCTTAACCTGCCGTCGAGCGTATCTAATCTGAGCGATGAAGCAACCATATTTATTGATGCCTAAGTCCGGGTTTTACGGAGAAAGGTTTGGAACCTCTAGTAGCTTCCTGGTCTGCAAACTGGAGATCTTTATCTCTGGAGGCAGAAGTGTGTCGTAGCGTAAATTAATGTAAAAGTAGCTTCCTGGCTCCCTACCACTCACAAAAGGGTATCGTGGTTTTTTCTCTAATGCTCTTTTGAAGCAGTTGAGGGACACTTTAATCTGGTAGATGAGTTGCGCCCGATTACGTTCGTATTTTTGATTTCCCAAATTTTTCTCTATATTTCTTTTTATATACCTGTTAAAGTTCGTATACCTGTGTCCCACTTAAATTCCCTATGATCATTTTTCCAATATACTTGTTTCAAATTTCAGTGTACTTCAGGCTCTAATTGACATCAGCTGGCATTCTAAAGACTAAGGGAAAAAAACTACAACCCTCGGCGGTATTCTGGACATTTGTTATTGAATTTTTAGACGAAATACCAAAAAGTTATTTAAAAACATAAAATATAGCTTTGTATACCGAATAGTTCAATTTAGAGTGAGCTTTTCTTTAAACCAAGCAAAAAAATTCGCTTTTAATCCCAGATGAGTTGCGCGAACGTGTTAGCATTTGATTGCGACTAGACCGATGTTTATGACACCTCATAACAAACACAATTCATAACGAGCAAAACTCAAATTGTGAAAAAAGATCCGCTCAGTTAGCGACGATTTCGCTACGCCGAGTAGCGAGGAAAAAAAAGTCGCGTTTAGGACACTGCATCAGTCCGTGTTTACTACTCGTTCCACTATCCTTGGTCTAATTGTTATCACGCATTTTTCCAACTATGTTCAGAGCATATAATTGACGACTCAATGGAGTTATTTGAGACCATAGCCGAGTATGTTGAATGGGATGTTAATATAAAGTATTATGCCTGAATTGGTAGCCATGATAAATTAGATTAATATATATCAGTATTAAAATCAATACTGAGGTGGGTTTAATATAAAACACATCAAATATACAATTTTTAGCTGCACCTTAATTATGCAACTACCTTTGTGAAACCTAAAAATATGTGCGGCCTCCTAATGTATAAAATATCGTACTTTTGTACATTGCAAATTGTGAGATCAAATTAGAGAAATTACAAACAGGTCAAAATTTTAATTAAAATTTTTTATTTATAACTTAATTACAAAATTACTGCCAACTATTTTAGAATAATAGAAAGTAACAAATTTGAACTGAGCACATTACCCATATTATATATTTTTAGACAATATTTATCATATTGTTATAAATGTAAAAGATGTCCTTTTTACAAATGGCCATTATAAAATATATTACATTATACCAGAGTTAAGACAAACTAATGAGATCATCTCTTTCCATATACACTAATATTATTCCTCATTTTCGATTTCCAATACTCTGTGATATTCTTGAAATTGCAGGCAAGCTTATAGGGATGTAATTGCTCGCGTTTCGTCTACACTTGAAAACCATGTTTCTTTCTAGATGTGACTCGAAACACGTACTTGCACACAGTTCGCAGAACAATTACAAGATATCCACTAATTGTTGAACATCAGAGATGAACGTGACATGACACAGCAAGCCTTGTAGTTATACACAGGATTAAGCTGTACTTTTTACGCGCACAAAAATTAGCGAACTTCCATCAAATTCACTACATAATGAAAATACGATTATTCCAGGTGGCCAGGCTGTTCAGTACTAATTGATTGCCTGCAGTCAAGATTTTTAACGGAGAGTAGTGTAACTTGGTCCAATAAAGTTTCCTTCATCTAGCTTTTTTTTTGGAAAACGTAAATCTCAGCCATTTCACAATTGTCTTCTCGAGACAGAACACAAAAAAATCCCTTCGAGCAGCTTGAGAGGCAAAGGGAATTCCTTTACGTTAATGTTACAAAAAGTCATGAAATATTACATATTGTCAATACGACATATACAATGACTTTGTGAATTCTACACGATACAAATATTTACGCGTATTCTTTGTGTTTTCATGTCATTTGATTTTTTGCTATATCAGGTTTTATCCTATTCCATTTTTTCTATTCCCAAAGTTCAGTGATAGTTATCGGTCAGTGCATTGGTCAATTTGTTTTTATATCTCAGACATAATCATTCACTAGGTCAGGAATCATAAAGATATAAAATCACTCAGCAGTGCAAATATCTAGATAACAAACCGCTATCATGAAACGTAACAAAGGTGACTCTTAGGAACGAGAACGAAGGACTCTGATTTAAAATTAATTTATTTAATCAGTTGACAATATATATTGATACGGACATTACTTTGTCATATGGTAAAACCACATGACACCTGATTACACTTAAAGCACTACTAAAGTAATGGAGCTTTCATTTAGAGAGACTCCCTGGTTACAGGTCTTACGAATCACTAAAATTCTTAACATATAAGAGAATAAAATATTAAATCATTGTGGTGTAAATTGAGTCTACGTGTTTTTTTAAAGCATAGGATTATAGATGCAGCCAATTTGAAGCCAAAATTTAAATCTCATCGACGGTAAAAACCAAATACTCAGGCAAGAAAATCCCAGAACAATTTTAAAAGTTAAGCTTAGATATTTTTCAATAGAAAAAAAAGATAAAGAACTCTTATTTAGTACTCTTATTTTGGCTGCTTTATATCGTTTTATTAAGCAAATCCCTGGTCCACTTCATGTTTGGTAATATCAAATTAAAGTATTCTGTCAAACCTATTATCAAATTAACTATTAAATATTTCATTAATTAAAATTAACTATCTACTTAATTAAAGTTAAAAAAATTAATTGTTCACAAAACTCCACTAAACCTTTTTATGAAGCTATACTATATGCACTCTTTATCTTATGATTATCTAATAATTATATTAATTTAAATAAAGATCCTGTGGCTGCTCATGATATGTTCCCACTCTCCTCCTAAACAGGACTGATCTCAATCAAACTTTTCAAACTCTTTATTTAGAAAAGAGAAGGTCACCTTCAGCTTTTCAAAACCTAAAAAGGCAGAAATTTCACTAATTTAAAGTAAGCAGGCGTTTTTCCAATGTCTAACATTTCCTTAAATTTGTTTCTCTCATTTTAATATTTTTCTTCAAAATTAATTTTAAACTGAATTCATAACAATATTATCTTGTTGATTAAAAAATAATGACATGTTCAGAAGGAAAATGCTAAATTAAAATTTTAAAGTGAGACGATTTAACAATTCATATCAGGACCAGCTATTGAAATTTATTTTCACGCTTTAAATTAGACAAATTAATAGTTAATTTAATTGTTTTCAAAAATATTCATTAAAAACCCTTTCATTGACTTTTGTAATTGTTAACAAATTTGAGACCTATACTTAAAAATATAACGCATGAAGAAAACAGGAGTCTTTTAAAAATTGTCTGGTTCAATTGATATTCTCGTTACAATTAAAAGCGTTTCCAGATCAGAAAAGAATATTGTTAAGTATTATAATATTATAAACCATGTAATTTTCATTAAAAATATTAAACGAAACTATTTTAATCAGAGACTAAACGCAAGGTATATCAGTTAACAGTTATAATTAACAAAATTTAACAAAGATAGTAACTTAATGTTAATTAAATTAATCAGTAAATGAATGATATATTATACCGTATAAAAGTGAGAATGGTAATTTGCGGTTGATAGACTCATAACTTCAAAAAATTCTTTCTGTCAAAACTTTCAGTATATAAAAAAGTAGTTTGTTGAGTGATGTGTGATAATTACTGTTAAAATTTTTCTTTCTCTCTTCAATGTAACGAAGCTAACTGGGAAATATGATAAATTGGGGGGGGTATTTGAATACTCCTTTTAGCTCTCACATAACATAAGCAATTCTAGCAGACAAAAACTTTTAGTATAAAAGTTGTTGTTATCCATAAGGTGAGTAATTCACCTAATTGAAAATTTTTTTTCTATCTTTAGTCGTAGCTGGAAACTGTGGGGAAATGATAGGTGAGGGAGGTTGAAAATGGCTTTTTTGGCTCATAAATTCTAAGAAATTGTGAAGCCATAAAAAAAAGTTTCAATACAAAATTTAATTTGTTATTGATAAGGCAAAAAGTCGCCTAATTTAGAATTTTCTTTCATCTTGAATCGTAAGGGGAATTATATGAATATGAAATTTTTCAGTCCCCACCATTTCCACCTTTGAGCCTGGTTAGCCCATCTGCGAACTCGGCCCCGCGATTTTTCACCCTCCTTACAACATATTCAATAGCCAGTTAAGTCTAATCAAAATTACTCTAGTTATCATTCCAGGTTTACAAATAACATGGAGAAGCGTTATCATACTTCTCTACTAATAATAATAAGGAAAGAACATTTTGCCCTCTATTCTCATAAGTATTGGAACTGCAAAATTGAAGGGTGGAAGAACAGAAATGACGAGAGCTTTCAACGAGGGGTAACATGCATGGAACTTAATACGTATTTTAAGTTAGAGGGAGAGGGAGGGGAAAGAGGGTGGGAAAATCACTTTTTCAACTCACTCTTCTAAACTTAGTATAAGCTATCAGAGAGTAGTTTAAATGCAAAAGAATTATTCCGTTTTAGTATAAGTGATAAATTTAACTCATTTGAATTTTCTTTCCTTTTAAATTTGTAAAAGGAATTATGGGTGAAAATTTCCACCTACCATTTCCACCCCTTTGAGCTGGATAGCCCATCTACAGGCTCGACCGAGATTTTCACTATCTTTACAACATATCCCAAGAAGCTGGTTAATTTGCATCAAAATTACTCCGGTTATCGTGCTGTTCACAAGATAACATGGAGAGCGTTATACATATATATATATATATACCTATATACATATATATATATATATATATATATATAAACTTTTTAACGAAAGTGGTTTGAGTTTCTGAGGTTCATGATCGAACGGAGATCTGCAGAAATTTTTCGAAAGTCGTGTCATGAGGAACCATTGCAATAGTGGAGTTTCCTGATAAGGAATCTACCTAATGAATAAAAAAAAGAGGATTCAATATTTTTTTTGATTTAACTTGGAAAAAAAAATAACTCAGGGGTGCAAGCCCGGAATTGCTGACCCTCAGGCTCGCAACTCTAAAAAACAACCAACCTCTCTTTAGTCAAGCACAAGAAATCAAAATCACACACAAGGAAAACAGCTTCCAGTCCAGGAGCCTTAAAGCCTAATAACACCAAAAAATTCATACGCAGAACCAGATGGCGAGTAAATGGTCAGTTGAATAAATTTGATTTATAATTTAATAAAGTTGAAACATTAATGGAAAAGACATAAAGGGAACAAGACAATTAATATTTAAGTCGATTACAAAAGTAAAAAAAATAAGAAAATTTGATTTTAATAAAACTGTTAAAAATTACCGTTTAAATTTCAAAACTTGCCAGAGATACCACACGAGGATGAAAAGAAACTTTGGTGACACTTTTAAATATTTAAAAATACTGAAATAAAACCGAAAAAATGATGTAGATGCATTTTTTTGCAATCTAACTCATGGAGGACAGTGTACTCAGAGTTTCAGAAATATCACTTTCAAATCGTTTCTTGCATGAAGATTATCGAAAATAGGTGGAAGAGGTCACCAAGAGGACCCTCACTTCTGCTTGAAAAAAGCTTTGGACGGAGAGCGTTGTTGAATGTGTGTTTGAGGTGTTTGAGACAGTACGTGCCTGCAGTCAGCGATATTATGTCTTTGGAAAAGATCACAGGACTGAAAGTGGATAATGATATCGATGAGCAGGGAAAACAAAGCGAAAGGCAGCCACCGAGAAGATCTTACGGAGTTGCATTGTGTTTCACAGCAAGAAGTTGTGGAGAGGATCTCGTCCGGGGAGGAGGTGGTAACAGTAAAGAAACAATCTTCAGGCGCAATAACAGAAAAGCTGAAAGCACGGTGGGGGGAAACTGTTGCATCGTACATTAAGATGCATCACCCTAATCAGACAGTGGCTATGCGCGCTAAAAATTTATTTTACGATAAAGCTGTGTCGAATTTTCGTCAAATTTTGAAGCTTCAGAAAAACAAATGTCTCTAGACAGCTTTCTAGTAAAAATATTATGTATGTATCATAAATAATTAACTAAATATTTCGACTATTTTTTCTGAGAATCGAACTCTTATTCAAGTGGTTCATTCCGCGATAGAAGAAAAATATGAAGTTGATTCATTCTCCTTAATAATGTTATATATTATTTTCTTTAAATAAACGTTATTCATAAAATTTGTTGAGTATTTTTTTCTGCATGGAATGCACTATCGTATTTTATATTAATTTACATGGGAAAAATTGTTTTGATTAACGAGTATTTCGCATTACGAATAAGATCCTGGAACGAATTATGCTCGTTAGGCGAGGATCTACTGTATGGGGAGATGTAAACCCGAAATCTTATCCTTGCTTGAAAATACCTAAGAAATTCTGACACGTGCGTGGTTTCCAGTGTTAATAATGTGCATTTTAGGTTAGAAGCAATGAACACTGATATTATTTATTTTCTACAACAATACCATGGAAGTGGAACAAATATCATGTGATAGAATTTCAGTTTTCTAACGTTCTCAGTTTCAATTCGTTTAAAAAAGTGCTGCACTACTTTAACACAAATTGTACGTTTGCTTTTTCCCATTAAATTTGACAGCTGTCTGAGCTGAGTCGGAGTAGCTGAAAACTTTTTCTGCGAAACTGTTATTTTATTTGATCTTCTCGTAAAAGACTTTCCTGAACAGTAAAAAAGAAAAAGGTTCTTTATTTAATTGTGCCTTTCACAGCTGGTTTTTGTTGTTTGTTTTTTGAAGATGAATCCGTGCAACTAACATAAAGCATTACATATGATTAACTGAACTTTATAGGGTTTAATAAGCCATTCTCAATATATCATTTAGATCTAAAGAATTGTTTATTATCCTACTATTAGTTTTTACTGAATAGTGTTTGAGAATGTTGATGATGTTAGCAATAATTATTTTAACCATTTAAATATTTTAGAAATTATTATTTTAACTTTATTGCCTATTTATTTTGCAAGAATGAACTTGGAACAACACTAATTCTTTGTTACATAAAAAATTCGCATACATTATATTGCACTGTTAAGTTAAAGATGACTTAATTTTAAAATAAAGATGTATTTTGACATCTATAAATCTTTCAGAATGAAGTAAAAATTAAATAATCCAACCGAGCTTCTATCTATTGTAACAAATGACATAGTTTCAGATATTAAAATTCAGAGTGGCCCTTTGTAAATAGATTAAATTAATAAAGTTCTCTCTATGCGACGATCTAGAACTTAAATATTCATCACATCGTCACCACATATCGTAATAAAACAGAATGCTTTTTCTTTTCATTCATTCCGTTGATACATTCTTTTTGAATATTTTGAAGTTTTACGGCTGATTTTTAAGTAACTTGCAATATCCGATAACTTTATCCATGGGCTAAGCATATGCTTATAGATGGGAATGCAAAATACCTTCAATGCTTAGCAATGGTTTCTCGAATATCTTTTTATACTGTCTAGTTTTTAATGTAGCATTTGATTAGCCCTTCTTCTGAGTATTTATCTATAAGATACCTTCTTAAATTTTACTTTAAATCTGGTGAATTGAAAGCGAATGTTGGCTACACTAATACGTTACTTTCTTTTCTCTATAAGCATAGCATGATTGAAGTCTATTTCAACACAGTGTTTTGACATTTTCACAGGAACCCATTGCTGCTCGAATATTGAATGGGTAGAAATGCTTATCAATCTGGAAATTTACAACAGTGACTGATTACCTCTTTTATTGCCAAATAGTTTTTGAATTATCTGACCCACATATCTAAAGAGAAGCGCATCAACTGCTTTAAAAAAATTTTAATCGTCTTTTTGAATGTCAACTTTGCCACTACCTACTTAGAAAATTATTATCAATGAAATTTATTGCTTGAAAAAAGATTGTTTATTGTTATTTTTTTAAAATCGGCAAATTGATTAGTCTGTGGTCTTTTCATTAAGGAAGATCATTGACATTTTCTGATGGTAAACAGAACCAAAATTATTATCGCGATTCAATAAACTTTGCTATAATCCAGCGATTCTCAACCTGTGGGGCGTGATAAGACTAAATGGGGGTCGTGAGCATATTGAAAAGAGAATATTATTGATAGAATTGAATAATTTACTGAGAAGAAAGCAACCCAAAATACATTCTGACATAATAAAAAATGAAACACACAATTGCATTGATATAATACACTTATAAATATGATTGTATCAGTATTGCACAAGGTATTTAATAATTAATTTATCAATACTAAATTAGAAACAAGTTTAATAATTATTAGTGACTCCCTTGGGCCTGTCTTGTAGAGCAAAGTTTTTCGAATGAAGGTTTAATATTAGAAATAGTCACTCTGGCCTCTTTTTCTATATTTAGTTGGGATATTTTGGCTTCAAAGCAGTAATCATGAAAATCGGTTTTCGCAAAAGTACGCGTCTTTAAATACGGTAATAGTATACGAAATGCTCTTGTTTGCTTTTTTCAGTGTAGTGGATTGGTGTTGTCGAACATAAATAAATGTACTTATTTTTTCGTAATTTGTAAGGTTTGTAGTCAAGGTCGTACTATAGCATTAGCGTCAAAATATCAAAAATGCATTATTATTGTATGAGAGGGAGGGCGCGCTGAAATTTATGATTGAAAATTGAGTCGCAAATATTGAAAGGTTGAGAAACACTGCTATAAGCATTAGTAATTTAATTTTAACCCTCCTAGCGTCAAGCCCGAGATATCCGAGTGAACTTTTTTCCTCATGGCAGCGGGGCCAAGACTATCACCAAGAAGAAAAGTTCCATGCCAAGTGTCAGACCCGAGGTTTCCTTCTACAAGTTTTTCTCTTCCCCAGGTGTCACTCGGCGACATAATGAGAGGGAGTGTCTGTGGTCACAGGAGGAGTCAGTTTGACCAACTTTTCTGAGAATACTCAGAAAGGGTCTTCTTCGAGATTCTGTCACAAAAGAATCCAAGGTTAGAAGTCATCTGTCACTGCTGAACGATAACAGGTCTAATAGACCCCTACGGAGTGAAAATGACCACAAAAGGGTTGAAATCCTTTTGCATCCACAACCTCACAACAGTAACCTTCTCTCTTTTTAGCATGCATTTCTAAATAAACGTAGCAATCTGAAAGCCTCTGTAGAGGGTTAAATTGTATCATGATCAGAGACATGATCAC
>BGPR01011727.1:18703-39865 GCA_013235015.1 Araneus ventricosus | reverse complement strand
AGATTTAACATTTAATACATATGCATGTTAGATTTAACATTTAATACATATATATATATATGTATATATGTAAGAT
Source organism: Araneus ventricosus (assembly GCA_013235015.1). Lineage (NCBI taxonomy): Eukaryota > Metazoa > Arthropoda > Arachnida > Araneae > Araneidae > Araneus > Araneus ventricosus. The sequence goes on along the minus strand of BGPR01011727.1, from coordinate 39,789 downwards.
TTAACATTTAATACATATGTATATATGTAAGATTTAACATTTAATACATGCACGTGCTAGATTTAACATTTAATACATGCAGCACATCAAGATAGATTTGCAATCATTTGAGTCATCATTCATTTCTTTCAGACTGTCTATGTTTCCATGTCCTCCCAAACTGTCTATGTTCAAGGCCTGGAGCCCCACGGGGAGAACATCGAGACCGCCGTCAAAGTTCTGGATTGTGATACCATCTCTCAGGTGAAAGAGAAGGCTCTCGACGCCATCTACAGAAACACGCAGTTCTCGCAGAGACCCAGTAAAGACGGACTAGATTTAGGTAAAATGAATTATGCTTCTGCAGGAAATTTCTATCATGCAAGCATGCTGTGTTTAAAGCACATGGTTTTACTAATTCATTTTCATATGAAAGTTGAATAATTATTTCTTTAAAATGATCTGTGCTATGAATTGCTCCATTTTTTTAAAAATTACTATTATTTCAACTTGTACTGATTCCATATAGAAACTTACTATATTAAAAACTTCACAAAATTTTTATTGAAATCCCATCTTGAAGAATTTCATAGTAATACTTCTATAAGTGATATTGATTTCAAAGATGAATTAAGTATACTAGAGGTCATCCAGCGGTCGAAATTCGACCGTAATTCATTAAATTTTTAAGTTTGAACGTTATTGAGGTTATTTTTTATTGAAACAAAAAAAAAAAACGGGCGGTTAAAAAAATAAATGTTGTCCGACTGTTGACAACAGACTTTTATGTGTTTGACATTCAGTATTAACGAAAACAATGAATGTTTTATTTTATTTTATTTAATGTATTAGTAATACATACTATATATAAATTCCTTAGACAATCTCTACTCTGTGCGACTGTTTGACCACAGACTAATATGTGTTTGACATTGACAGATTTAAATCATCTGCATTTTGTATTTCACTCCGAAGAGTTTTTTTTAATAAATAATCTAAATAAACTCCCTCTTGGAGTGGATTTCACCGCGGGGGGATTAAATCGATTACAAATCATCCACTCCGCATTTACTCTGCTAATTTTTTACAGTGTATGAAACGTAAACAATGAATGTTTCATTTTATTTAATTTAATGTATTTGTAATGCATATTATTCATAAATTTTATCTTTTTGCACTCCTTCTCCATATGAACTTTAACTATGCCAAATATCACACTCCTCCACGTGCACAATGTGCTTAAAAAGGGGTACAAAGTTTTTTCTTCACGTATTAATATATAGATGTGTTACAGTCAGTTTAATTAACAGGTTAGTATGAATAATTACCGGTATAAGTGAGGAATCGACTTATCATACTGACCAGTAATTATTCGCACTGACCATACTAACTGTAAAATATGTTTTGAATGTCTTTTTGAAATTTAATGCTGTATATCTATTAAATGGTTTATTTGTGATTTAATTAGTAACTAATTTTTAAACTTGTAACTTAAGTCGAGTTTGTCTTTTTTTATATTGCACATTTTTATCATTTGCTTAATGCCAACGCATCGAGATTCGTGGTTTTTTTTGTTTAGATATTGATATGCTAAACTAAGCTGAATTTTCAGATTTCATCAAAATTAGTGGTTTTACTATCTTGAAATATTATGGAATATATTCATGATTGCTTTTCTTGAATTTTTTTATAAAAGTGTTTGGAGAAAACTGTTGTATGAATGGAATTCTATCTAGTACTCTTCACATTTGTCTTCTCTCTGCGAATGACGCACATTCATTTCACTCTAACACTAAGAGTGTCACTTGGATATTGTTAGCTTAATAATTTATAATTTTTCAAATTGAATTAATAATTTTTTATAATTTGTTTTTGAATTGCTTTGCTGTATATTTATGAAGTTTTTGCTACATTATATTTTTCATTCTGTTTTTAAAATGAAATGTTTTCTTTCCTAGAATGGAGAGCTGGCAATTCTGGACGCTTGACTTTATCAGATGAGGATTCCACAACAAAACCTGAAGGAGAGTGGAAACGACTCAACACTTTAGCTCATTACGGGGTAAGGAAATTAAAATGTTTCAAATTTCCTGAGTTTTATTGTCTGTTTATATGTTAAGTTCAGCCATCTTATCCTGTGGGCTAATTGCGCTGTAGCAATGGGACACCAATGATCCAAAGGTGTCTGCAAATTTATTACACTGATTTTCTTTTAATTTTGAACCAAAGAAATTATTTGATTATAATTTTAAATATAAAAAAGTTCCAATTTGTCAAACTGTAACAAGTAACTATTATAGTTTGAGATTAATAGTGAACAGGTAACTGCATTTTTTTTTAAATCTTCAGTCAGGGCCATCTTATCCGATGGGCTAGTTGCGCTGTAGCAATGGGGCTCCAATAGTACCTAAAGATTTATAATACTAATTTTATTTTAATTTTAAACCAAATTATGTATTAAAAATTTTTTATTATATGAAAAGTAAAGATACAATTAGGGGTTGCAATTAAACAGTCATCGATTTTGTAATGTTGCTCGAACATGTAACGAAATTCTCTTGTGGGTGTGCGTGAATGCAGTCCAATAAGCAGTATTTAAAAAAATAAAGCTCTTTATTTTGCAAATATTCTAAGAAAAGGAACGTAGCACAAGTATTAAAACAGCACTCGTAAAAATTCACAACAGATTACCAATAAATCTCAACACGGCGCCCAAAGGTTTATCGGCTCAACAGCTTGCTTGCTGCTCAAATTCCAACTGACTCTTCTTGGCTTGAGATCTTGCTTTTATACTTTTTCAACAGGAAGTGACTTCATTACGTAGGAAGTGATGTAATCTCCAGAAAGTTCATGAAGCCAGTAGAAATAGGCTGAGAGTTCGAGGTCCTTCTAGAAAATTCCTTTTGTCACCAAATCTGTCGCCAAGATTAGCATCTCAGGGAAACAACTTTATAGCATTGTAACAATATCATTATAAAAAATATTCATACAGAGAACAATCAGTGATAATTATCCCAAATTATGCATGTAATAGGAGTTGCCTACAATAAGGAAGCTTACTTATAAAATCCTGTTTTGAAAAGATGCTGATTTGCAAAATTATAAAGCTTTAATCAGAGAACAGGTTAGCTTTTTATTTATTTGCTCATCAATTATTGTATTAGGTGGATATTTCGTTGGGCTTTCAATTCTTAGTTACGATTCTGATGGGACGCCAATTATCTCTAGCCCAGGGCACTGAGATTTGTTAAAACGGCCCTGGAAATATCCCGAGTTTTTTTATAACAGTTCTGTATTAACCTAATTTTTCTTAATTAAGAAAGTTTTTAATGAGTGCAAAAAAATTTCACATATTTAGTTTGAATTGAGATGGGCAATAATTTGATTCTTTTCATTCTAGGTTCCTGATGGTGCATTATTAACCCTAGTGCCAAAGCAATCATCAATGTACAACTTGACGATCATGACAGATAAGCTGGAAAAGTCTCATAAATATGGTAAATGAATTAGAGATGTGACTTTGCTTGTTGTGAAATTAGTTTTTTGAAAATTGACTTGGAAAATCTTCTGTAGCATAAAATTTAACAATAAAAAAACTCTAGAAAAGGAAATCTATCCTGGCAATAAAATTTCTCCAAAACATCAAATATTTGTGAATTATATATTGGGAAGTAAGAAATTAATAAATATTTATATAAATCATTTTATATTGCAAGAAAATTTAAGAAATATGTTATTCCTTAAAAGTTGATAATTAAATGAAAGTGAACTAATGTATTTTCCACTAATATTGTAATTTATGTAAATCATTTTATATTGCAAGAAAATTTAAGAATTATATTATTCCTTAAAAGCTGATAATTAATGAAAGCGAACCAATGTATTTTCCACTAATATCTTAGAGTGCAATCGATTTTCTAACAAGACGATGTAATGAGGTTTAATAAATGGTAATTATTTTGGAATTTCAAACCAGCTACCATTTTGTAGATTTAAAAAAATACTGTTCAACACTGTGCTGAAGTTGTGTGCAGTTAGCCATGGACAAATGAATTGACTCTAACCATTTGTTTAATAGACTACTTAGTATGCAATAATTAATTTTGGAAGCACTCAGCATTCAAATTGTTTCTGTAATGCTTTGAGAAAGCTGGTACCTAATATCAAAATTTTCTCTGCATCCAAATAGTATTGGTTATGATATAGTTTCTTTGAAATTTGGTATTGAAAGATATAAGATTTTGTAAGTGAAGATAAGATGATCATTAAAGATATTGTTGGTATTAAAGATCTGTAAATAAAAATAGATAAGTTCTCTCAATAAAATAGTTATTTCATTTGAGTGAACTTATTTGTATTTAGCAAAAACTAGTTCACATGGCAAATTCTTCTCTTTCAGAAACTTTAAATTTCTCATTGAAAACTAGTCCTCCTCTTAGTCGAGCTACTTCTCCTATGAATCATGATCCAGAAGGTGGTTACAAGTATTGGCATTTGGTAAGCCCTGTTTGATTTTTTTAAAAATAAGTTTTGCCAATTCCTGACATGTGACAGGATTTTTTTAAAAAAATGTTAGGTTACATGGAACTGTGACTAATTTTGAAGATTATAAAATATATTTCCACTATATTAATTAAATGCTTTTCATACTTATAATTGAATGATTTTCTTTCACTATTCTTATTATATTGTTATAATTCAAACGGGGTCGTGGATTGGATGGACTTTAATCAAGACGACACAAACGGGAGTTTATTTACAGCTATTATTTACAAATATTTACAGTCAGTAAAGTTAAGCAATCCAGTCTTCTATAGACTACAACAGTTCAAACTATTTCACTCACAGAGCATGGGAAAAATGGCTTAGATCAGGGTTCGTACTCCTCCTGAAATTCCTGAAAAACTCCTGAATTTTGTTTTTTTTTCTAAGGGCCCTGAAAATTGTGTTTTTTATCCTGATATTTCTTTTTGTGTCCTAAAAAATTACAATCGAAGAGCAAAAAATAAAATTATGATAAAACATAAAAATATGACGTTTCCTTCTTGATAGAAAGTCGCTGGAATCCGGAATTCTTACTTCTAACCTTACTTAGCGCCGAAAGAGTCTACCGCGCGTGTTCCGAGACACCGCAATCGGGAAAGATGGGAGAATTGATATTTAGTGTAATTTTTTGCCAATTTTATAAAAATTGTCCACAAAACCTCCTTTTTCCCCTACAATTGATTTTTTTTCATGTTTTCTCCTGAATTTTCTGTACTGTACTCCTGAAAAAATCCTTAGAAACTCCTGAATGTTACTATCATATATATAGTATGAACCCTGTTAGATTATTGGCCAAATTCAGCAGTCAAAACACTGATCACGTGTCACACTCGCTCAATGAAAGCAGAACAGCAACTGACTAGGAGCGATTTTTGCGAGGCTTTTATATACCCTTCTGAGGCTGATGAATTTTTTAGAAAAGAGTAGAAATTTCATGATGCCAAGTCGCCAGATTTGTCGCCAAGAAGCCAAAATACGCTCAATTTACAGAGTTCATAACAAAATTGAACATTTTTTATGAATGGTTACTGTTATGTAGTGAGGATCTAATAAAGAAAGTGACAACCTGAATAATGTGAAATATGTTGTGAAAAGTAATGGATAATATGCCAATTTTTACTGATTGTTATTTAACGCATCTTGATGTTTTATTTTGTTTTTAAAGATCCTTAACTAAGCTTTGTAATTTTTCTTTTAAGAGAACACCAATATTACCACTGTTGCTTTTAAATATAGTTTGTATACCTTTAAAAAATGCTGTGTTTTATATATAGTTCTGTAACTACATGCTGAAACTTATTTTTTGGTACTTCCTCCCATTCTTACATGCAGAATTTATGTGTTTTAAAGCTTTGCTGTTTTTAGTATATTAATTTTTCCTCAATTTTCTAGGTGAGGCATCATGATGCCGAGCAAAAGGAAGGTGAAAGAGGAAATAAAATGGTCTCAGAAATTTATCTCACTCGCCTTTTAGCTACAAAAGTACGTCAATTCAGTATTTTCTTTTTGCCTTAATGAGAGTTTGTGCTTTTCTAGTGTACTAAAAAAAATGTTATTTTAGGCTTAAATGTCAAGTTGAGTATTAAAATAGGAGTTTTATAAATTACATTATTGAATTTTAGATTATGGCTTAACAAAACCTAAGAAAAATTATGTTAAAATGTAGACTGCGATACAGAAATAAGAACATTTGGAAACAATAATGGAAGAAAAGTTGTTCCTTGTTTTTGTTGCCCATCAACTCTCCCTTCAGTAGTGTGTTTTCGATTGCAATAAAGTATTTTAATATTTTTAGAATTTAATTATCAATTTAATGATTATTTAATTAAGTTTTGATACCATATGGGTGGTGGGACTTTGACGAGTTTCAGAAATATATTTCAAGAGTTTATAATTATAAATTAACCCCTTAACTGACAGTGCAGTTTTCTGTACCATCTAATGAGATGACCCCCTTCTGTTTAGGGTATGTGTTGTTGTATTGATTCAACTAAGAATTCACAGAACGCTCGGTGTTAATGTATTATTGGTCACTTTTGTATCAAATGTACCTCTGACTTAATTTTAGATTATAAGTGTAAAAATGCCATAATTCGATTCACGAACCGAGATGGGGCGTCACTGTTAAGAGGGGTCCCACTTGAGGGGCACCACGAGTACGTGGATGAGAAACCACCAGAGAAGTAAGTGGGAGTCTTTCTTCCCCGATGGGTACAATAATGGTTGGGGCTTTCCCTCTGCCAGTGATGGTACGTGCCTGCATTGGAATGGTTCAGGCTGTTGCTGGTGATGGCCGTTGCCTCGGCACGCGAGCTATTGCAGCAGCCATCATTGAGATAAACCAGACGGAGAATGTTCCAGACCTAGGCGATTTTGATATGAATCTCTATTAAGGTGTTAAAGACATAAAAGTAGAAAATAATTAAATTTTTAAAGGAGTTCCACTTTTTATTACACTATTAAAAAATGCTTTTTGAAACTGTTTTTATTAATTTTATGGTTATTTTCTGCCTGCAGGGAACTTTGCAGAAGTTTGTGGATGATCTGTTCGAGACCATCTTCTCCACCGCTCATCGAGGGAGTGCCTTGCCTTTAGCTATTAAGTATATGTTCGACTTTTTAGATGATCAGGCTCTCCAACATGGAATCACAGATCCTGAGGTAGTGCACACTTGGAAGTCTAACAGGTAGGCATACTCCTTCTTGAATATATTGTTCTGAAAGGCATTATTTTTGAACCACTGCTATATTTCTTGGATTTAAAGTCATTTCTAGAATCTGTTAGCTTAAATTCCCAGTACCAACATTTTTAGCATCATAATTAGATGGTACATTCTGTGTGAAGTATTTTATTTTTATTTAGATTCATGCAAGAATAAAATACACCTAAATGTTTCCAAGTATTAATGTACAGTAGACTCTCGATTAACCGGGATGGTCGGGAAATGCTTCGTCCCGAATAATCCAATTTATGCAAATTTTGATGAAAAATTTTAGAAAAATGATAGAAAATGTAAAATTACTATACAATAAGACAATAATTTAATTAATACAAAAGAAAAAGAATTAACAAGAAATTGTAATGTTATTTAGATTTACAAGTCGTACAATTAAAAAGAAAAACAGATGTAGTTGACTTCACTGTTTTGTGAAGAATGAAATGATAAAAGTCTGTTCTTGCTTTTCATTTACTCTTCGACGAATTATACTACGCAGATTTCTCTATCATTTTTTCTGCAGGTGTGCTTTCATCTTCTTACTCCAAGTAATTAAGTAACGCCTCAGTGTGTACTAATGCGTCACCGTGACTTAATTTTTAATGAGTTACAAGATTTACCTCATCACTTTCAGGGCATTCTTCGAAATTCCTCGTTTCTTCTGAACCACAAGTTACACAGGACACAATATCATCGTCACTTAAAACTTCGAAACATTCCAATGTCGAAACTTCGTTAATCCATTGTACCACTACTTCTTCGTCCACATTTTCAGAACTGTCTAACTGAAGTCTGCCTGGACGAGTCCAATAAAATAGGAAGAGTTGAGAAGAATGCGGTCTTCCCGCACATTCCGACAGCCGCAATCTACGCTCCCTTTTTCTTTGGGACGTCCCGGATAATCCAATCCCAGTTAATCAAGAGTCTACTGTATCTGTCTTTTGAAATAATTGCTGCTAATGACTTCACTGCAACTTTCACTATCAAAAATTTTATAAGATGTGCCGGTTAGACTTGTTGTTAAAAGTGAAAGAATCAAGAGATGTGTCAAAACCCTCTGATTCCTAAGGCCATTGAAATAAAGGAACCTCAAAATACGGGAATGTCCGAGCTCCTCTATCAAAGATAAGGTAAATTTACTCCCTCCCCCTCAAAAATCACAATGACAGCTGGTATTGTCCGAATTGTAAGAAAACTCCCCTCTTCCCCAAACACATCTGGGCGAGCCACTCTAAGAAGAAAGCACATGCTGTGGGTATGAAATCAATCACTCTTAACGAAAGAGGGTGGAAATTTCAGAGTGACATTTGGACGTTTCAGATGGCTATCGTCTTTTGCTTGAAGGGACGAATGGGATGGTCCCGTATCAATAGAGTTAATTATTTAAGATAATTTATTAGTATCTAAGAAAATAATCTTTTTTACATGTGTAAAAACATATTGTTACTATTTACTGCATAATTTGTTGTGCATAAAAATTCACTTATTGTGGTGTGTGCGCAAGTTAAGCATTTAAAATATTTCTCAGATTTTTAACATGAATATAAAATAAACTTACTTTATAGACATGTCTTTATATTTAGTTTGTTGATGAGTTAAACATATGAAATAAAAATTTCTGTTCTAATATGAACATTCCGTAATATTAATAATAGTATGGAATAATGTATAATTCCATAATACAAAAATCAGATTTGTTCTGTGCATTCCTTGTGACATATTTAATACTTAATCAATAATGTGCTTATACAACACTTAATATTAGTATTACATTATTAGCTCGTTATTGATAACAAGAGAATCTATAGTTGTAATTAAATTCAACTGCAATAGTTATATTTGTTAGATACATTCTGGACTAAGGTTTAAGAAAAATTTTTGCTGAAGACATTTTTTGCATTAAAAGATATCCATAATTACTGTTAGCTGTCAGTAATAACTGTCAGCTGAAGAAACATTTTGCATACTTTCAAGTATCTCAATTCCTGATCCCATTTTTAAAGTTATGCAGGATGGTGACGGAACCTGGAAGACAGGGAAATTTGTAAAAAAAAAAAAAAAAAAAAAAGCAGGGAAAACTAATAGTTACTCGAGTTATTATCTATAAATTAGTATCTTATGTCTAGCATTATTTGTTATAATAAATGGTATTTTTAAAAAAACTTATATTCATTTATAAAAGCTTAGGTTTTTGATTAGAGCAATTAATTTCTTATGATTTGTTCAAGAATGAAGATTTGAAGTAATATTTTGGCAGTTTCTCTTGTTTAAATCTTTGCTAAAATATATATTATTAGATACGTATAATTATACTATTTTTATATTTATGCTGCAACATGTTATTCTGGTACTCATGAAAAGAGCACTAAATAGTTATTGAACTGTTTTAAAGTTTTGAGCAAAGATCATAATAAACTTTACTGTTAATATAATTTAACTTGTGTTGCAAAGAGTGGTTTTAATGTTTCTTAGAATTCTTATGCAGTTTTAGAAGCAAAGTATTTTGTTAAAATTTCCAGTATTTTTTACACATGAAAAATGTAATATACTGTTTTAAGAGATTTTCTTAGGATGTTCACTGTTCATTCCATTTTTTAAAATTAAATTTCATAAAAATATATTTTTTCATTTTAAATAAATGGTAAAAGTATTTTTAATAATGTTTATTATACACATACAGCGATTCTGAGTAGGGAGAAAGCCAGGAAACTAATATAATTAGTATCCATAAATCAGGGAAATGTTGTAAGTTTAGTCAGGGAAATTTTTTTCACAGTTTCTGTAGCCACTCTGTTATTATTTAAAATCTTGACCAAATATTACAATTTATTCCTTAAATCTTAATCTCATTTGAACATTGCCCATTTTAATATTTAAAAACATTTATTTCCAGTTGTTTGTTACCCACGCCGACCTATTCACCTATATGGAGCGTTTTAACAGTCAGCGGGGAAGTTTCCAAAGAAAAAGTGATACATTGTGCAAACATTCAAAGCAAATACAGAATAAAAATACTATCCTCAAAAATAATAATAAATGTAATACATTAAATTAGACATGTATTCATACAGTGTGAAATGCCGTAGCATCAAATATGGACTAATCGTGTGGGGGAACCACAACCAAAAAAATATGCAATTGTTAATTTTAAAAAGTCATTATGTACAGTAATACCTCGTTACAACAATACTTTGGGGACCAAATAAAGATATTGCTATAAAGGGATGTATTGTTATATCGAGGGGCGATATAATTACGATATAAAAAAATTATTAAATTTTTGTTGTTTTGGTGTGAACACAATACAACAATATACATTTTGCAAAAAAGTATCTCCAAAGTGTTAATGGTTGTTAAATCATACAAATTTGAAAATTCAGCTATACAATAAAATATTTCACATACCTGAGAAACTTATTTATCGGAAAATTCAAAATATTTTCGTGTGCTTATTCATTTTTTTAACTATTAATTCAACTAAAAAGGTTTCCATAGAGCCTAATACATGGAAATGATCATTTGTGGATGAAAAGCTTGAAAAAAATGTTCGTAGGGACTGAACTGATTGAAGAGCTTCCTGGGACGTCAATAAAGATTGCGATGGATCTGTATCATCATCATATTTGGAAACAGAAATATTGTCGCAGAGGAAGAAAGTGGTGTTGAGATTTTTTAAAAAAACATTGTTGTACAGGGGTTTATCGCTGTACAGAATATCGTTATATCGAGGAAAGATTAACATTGTGTTCTATGCAAATTCACCGGGACCAACCACAAAATTTTATTGTTGTAGAGGGATCCATCGTTGCATCGGATATCGTTGTAACTTGTATTTAAAAAGATTTTTTTTTAAATTTATTTATTTCCATTAGCCTTCCCCTCCGATTCTGGGTGAATCTGATCAAGAATCCTAACTTTGTGTTCGACATCCACAAATCCAACATCGTGGATTCGTGCCTGTCGGTGGTGGCCCAGACCTTCATGGACGCCTGCTCCACGTCCGACCACAGGCTTGGAAAGGACTCTCCTAGCAGTAAGCTCCTGTACGCTAAAGACATTCCAGTCTACAAGGACTGGGTAGAGAGGTACTTTTCAAACTTCCACCATCTCCATTTCAGTATGCATTTTTTTTTTTATTAACCCTTTAAAGGGCCATGTTTTTCTGGTAGTGGTATAATAAAACAACTTTGGGAGCAGAGGGGGGCAGGGCCCCCATTGGGGAAAATTTTTGTATGGGGTATTCAACTGTAGTTGATAAATAAAAATCTGGCGAAAATGTAAGACCAAGATCATTACTCTCGTCCTCCCCGCCGTACAGCAGGTCGTGCCATCTGTCGGGGAAACTGTGCCCCCCTGTCAGGCAAATCGCCCCCCCGCCCCGTCGGGCAAACTCTAGCACCATTTCTGTTTAGGATTGAGATTAATTTAAGGAAATAAATTCATTTAGCTTACTGGATGACATAAATTTTTGTTCATTAATTTTATTAATTGATGCTTAATTATCAAGTAAAGATGTTTTGTTTAGGTTTGAGATAAGAAACTGGAACATCAAGGTTTTCATTTCATCTGAAAATTTGGCGAGAACTCGCGTCAACTTTAAAAATTGATGAATTTTGTGGACAGTATTCTTCTCATGGCCTTAGAAAGGATTAAATAATACAATACATGGTTTTTCATAATTCCCTTTAAGTTTGGTAAGGTTTTAGTTAAAAGACCTTGATGAATGCCACAAAAAAAGTGTCAAAGCCTAATAGAGGATCGGTTTGAGTTGGGTATAAGCTTTATATGTTTTCATGTGCACCAGGGTTGCCATATTGGCCTTTTTAAGACCAAATTATGGAAATTTGGCCTTTTTTCTAAGCCCTTGGCCTTAGGAATTTTCATTTGGCCTTAAATTCATTTTTGGCTTTATTTTCGTTAATGACTTTTAGAACAATTTTTAATTACTTATTCTATTGTTTTTTGATAAATTTTTGATATTATGCATTTCAAATGATATATAATGAGCTGTCAGATGAAATAGCTCCTGAATGGAACACGGGTGTTTTAAATTTCTTTCACTTAAATTCTAGTTTAATAATAGAACATTGAGCATATGTCTATCAAGTGGGATTTGTTTTCATGAAAGACGGCTGTTTTTCTAATAACAAATGATGTTTTCAATCAATTTTTCAAATTTGGCCTTATTTTTAAGAAGGTTTGACCGTATTTTGCTATTTTGATCTGGCAACCCTGATGTGCACCAAGGGTGTCAAACTGTTGCCACATGGGTCGCATGTGGCCCACAACGAATATCCTTGCTGCCGGCAAGCATAACAGTATATAAAAAAATGAACACATATTTCATAACTTAGTTTAAAATTTCAAATTATACATAATTATTAATGACTCAAAAGTTGGGATATAAAATTGATTCCATGTTAGAAAGTACTTATCAGCGAGACCAATTATTTTCACTCATGAATGTAAATAACTTTCCTGTTTAATCCAGAATACTGACATTCACCTTGAATCAGTTTTGAAAGTTATCACTGTGCAGACAGGATATCCCTAGAATTAGGAAATATGATAGCAGAGAAAAGACACTAAATGGCAGGAAGAAACCTAGGTTTCTATAAAAATTAAAGTTTTTTGTCCCCTTTATGGCCTACATAAACTCAAGCCTTGTTTATTTGGTCCATGATAGCATTCGAGTATGACATCCTTGATGTGCACCAAAGATGGCATGCGTCTCGGAACTGTCATACATGTTGCATTTCACAATCAATACAAGCATCTGTATATTTTTATCCTTGCCATGGAGTCAATTCATGCTTACATGATGCAGGTCACCAATTTAAATTTAAAATCCATCGTGCATTTTCAAAGAAAAAGGGATTAATATTGCACAATCATCAATGCTAAATGTCATCGAATTGCACAATGTAAGACAGTGTGATATCACATGAATGGATTTCATTAAAAACTTGAAATGGTTCCATATATACTGATATTCAAATTTTTTGCCATATTCATCTTAATTTTTTTAATTTATGCTGTTATCCCAAATAGAATTATGAAACACTGTACTTCTGCTATAAATAATTATACAGTTGTCTGACTACAGTTAATTCATTCTAATATTAATATTATGTTTTCATATTTTAAAGAAGAAAATATATTGTAGAACTTTGTTATTGTATTTATGTAGTAAATTGGGTATAATATTCAGAATTTTTAGAAGTCGTCTAATTCACAGTGACTGAAAACTAAACTGAAAATTAATTCAGAGCACAGAATTATGCTGAAATAAAGTCATGTGATTTTCCATTATTTTCATTTCAATCAGAGAGCTACTTTTAAAAAATTTTACTAACATTGCATTTTCTTATTTTCAGGTATTATAGAGATATTAAAAATATGGCAGCCATTAGTGATCAAGATATGAATGCCATGTTGGCAGAAGAATCTAGAGTAAGGAAACTTTTTACTCTTCTTAAGACTTTAGTGAATATAATAGTGTAAATGTTTTCGTAAACATTAAAGCACCATTCTTGAATAAGTTGATATGACATTTTGAAGAAATGCAAACATTTTTTAAGTGAAAAAATTATTTTAAATTTTTTTTTCCACTGAATGTGTGAATTTTTTATTGCTAAATAATTAATTTATAGTTTTAATTTAATATTTTGATGCTGTTTCATGTGAAAACAAACAAAGTACTTTACAAAAAATAATCTTGTTGTTAATTTAGAAGCTGTCATAGGCTTCACTGTTTAACAAAAATATTCATTATTTTTCAGTTACATGCTCATGAATTTAACACAAATGTAGCTTTGTATGACCTCTATGCTTATGCAGTGAAGTACAATGATCAGGTAAGGGCTATGTTTTCAATTTTGGTATTTATTTTTCATATTTTTAGGAAAAATAGATTCAGATATCAAGTAAGAATATTTAAATTTTTGCTTTCAGTTCAAGATCTTTGTATGCTGTGATTTTATTTTTAACGTAAAAATTCTACTTTTGAAAATGCTGTTTTAATGTTATCTTAAGAAAGGCAGTATTCATTTCCCGATTCTGTTAACATTGTGAAATAACCATTTGAATGTTAAGAAACACAATGATGTTCCTTCTCTGACACTATGAGAAAATGTCCATGTTCACTAAAATTGTTAAAAGAAGCTTTAACTCTTCCAGATACAAAATAAGTGAATCACTGATTTCAGATCAGATGAGTCAAAAATTTTAAAATTTTTGGATCTTTAAAAGACTGATTAATTTTTAAATTAATTATCAACATTTTTACTAATTCAAGTTATTGCACTCTGGTCATGAGAGTTTTTAACAGCTAGATTCACGTTGCTTCTTCACTCATTGTGTAAATATTCTTTTAGAATGTAAAAACAGCATAGCCTCAATTTTTAAAAAAATTTACTTGTAGTTTGTGCAATCCCTGAATCAATTGAAGCAGAATTTTTTAAAAATATTTATTTATTAATGTTAAATAAAATTTTTCTACCATTGAATCAACTGACTATTGCTAGCTACATCTTAGCCGCTTTGAGGAAGAGGGCAGCTTTGACCTCGTGGCGGAGTTTAGGTTTCAGGACTGGAGAGTCATGGATTTGAGACCCAATTCCACTAAAGGTCTCTGATATTCATGCAACCGGTGCTCATTAAATTCGTAAGAGTCAAACTTCCTACCACTATTGTTAAATAACCATCTTGGCTACAAGCTCTAGTGTATGGGGAGGCGTTTTGAGAATCCTATCACTGGTGTGGTATTTTGGAAAGGGATGCTACCTGAGTTGAAGTTGAATAATTGGCCGCCACGATAGATGGGCAGGTACTGTGGGCCCCGCATAATAGCCCCCATTGTAAGCGGCTCATACGATGACCCTCTGTTTTACCGGGGGTTCTTGATTACAGGACACCTCGCCCCTGGTCCCGGAGACGAGTCCATTGTCAGGATAGTGCTGAGGGCCCGTGAGATGTTCTCGTACCGGGGGTACGACCTGTCATCAGAGATGGACCCCAAGAGCCACACCTCCTCGGGGAAAGCGAGAACCTGTTTACTTATATGGCAGCTTCTCATCCATAAACTAGGTGCATGGGGAATAATCTAATTAAAGAAATCATTGCGAGGCGGAGCTATTATTGCTAAAGTCACTAAGTTTGTAATAAGCCTTTACCGACTATTACAATGGATTAAAATTTCCAATTAATTATTTTGTCATATAAGCCTGTTGCCTAAACGTCCGTAAGCCAACTCATAGGAGCTAGAAATCTGTAAAATATTTGTTACTGTTTATCATAATGACTCAAAATTAATTAAGCTTAAATTGACTGTTTCATTCTTTTATTTGCATTCCAGCTCATGCAAACGTTGGAAGAGGACGAGTTCTCAACGAAGAACAAGCTGCCATGGAAACTTGCTCAGGTCCTCTCCATCATGTGCGGGGAGACTGACGCATGACAAATGCCAGCATTCTTAGTCATTTAAACATTCCAATCTCACCCTGACTCAACCAGCTGGTCTGAGGATTTCAATTCCCCGACTGTTTTTTATTGTCGGGATATCCAGTCACACAAACTGCTGCTGCGCTGGCTTGGAAACATGTACAAAAAGATAGAACTGAATCTGAAAGAAACACCCCCAAGCAGTGGAATATTCCTTGTTTTGAAAGGAAATTTGTATAAGTGTCAAACTATTTACATATTGATGTTGAGAACGTTTTTTCACTATTGGAAATCGATATCTTTTCGGAACTTCATCCTTCGCACAGGTACTTTTACCCATGACTTTGTATATCTTGAGATAAAAAAAGAATATATATAAATATGTGTGAGAATTTTACTACTTTTCATCAAGACGTGTGCAATTTATTTAGAAACTAGATTAAAAAAAAGTTTTTTCTAAGAAGTGAAATTGGTGTCTTACAAGCAGCTAATGGTGCTCGTAGATTCAGAAAACTTCTCGCATGCGTGTGCGTCGACAGAGGCGGCATTCGTTCTCCTGTTCAGTTGCTCCCTTTACGTGGCTGCGTGGCAAACCATGATCGAATGAGCTATCCGTCGTGGTGTTCATTTTCTGTCCCGTGAATGCAGCAGTCATCCTCCTGTTCAGCTGCTCCTGTGGAAAATGGGGTGGCATTCATTTTTCTTTGAATTGTACAGTGAGCGACAAGGAAATGAGCTATCCATTGTGGTGTTCATTTTCTGTCCCGTGAATACAGCAGTCATCCTCCTGTTCAGCTGCTCCTGTGGAAATGGGATGGCATTCATTTTTCTTTCAACTGTACAGTGAGCGAGAAGGAAAATGGTCCACCAGCGAAAGGCAGCATTCCGTTGAATTGCAGAAGAAGGAACGATTCAAGATCCGCCATCTTCAGTGCCTTGCATTGTTTCGTCGGGCCACTGACTCATTCGAAACCAGCTTCTGGGTTCAATTTTGGGCGACCCTACAGCTTCTTGCCCCTCCCACTCCCTGCGATGCCGTTCGATGCCACTCTTCTTTGTGTCTTCCAGCTGAAGTTCTGCTTCTTCTGTGCCGTTTCTTTCGTTCCATGGTTCCTTTATTCATTTGAACTACTGTGATGCATGTGCTGGTCGAGCTTCTGTTTTCTGCCTCGTGACATCGATCCTTAGACGTGATCGTGACGCAAAGACGCTGTCCTCCGAACGATGAACGCCGAGGAAGAGTGTAAATACAGCTACAATCAATGCCGCCTCGCCTGATGCGGAACATTGTTTCAAATAAAAAAATATTCTTGCTGCACTGTGATACTCTGTAGTGTACAAAGTAAAGAAATATGGAAGCTGACTTGGTGCTGTACACAGCGGCTACCTCCGCAGTCGAATGTCGGCTCGTGCATAGATGTGTTGTCGTTTCTGGTCGTCGGCTCTCTTGTTCCATATTTTATAGATAATCAAATCCATCAGTGTTGTCTGTGTGTAAAAACTCAGTGAAGACATTTTCTTCAAAGGCACTCTGTCCACGATTCATTATTCTAAAGATAAAAACAAAGAAAAATTCCTAAGAGAGCTTATCTTGCTCTGGCAGAGTTTTTAAAGAGCTTGTGCATGTTTAAGAATCTAGTTGTTGGAAAGTGTAAAAGAGTTTTTATTTCTTACATTTTCTCACACACCCAGAGGGATGAAATGTCTCTCTAGATGTGAAGGAGAATTTTTAAAGAAAAGGAACATCAACTGTGAAATTAATTTTTCCAAGTAATCTGTGTGTGCTTGTTCCTTTTTTAAAAAAATGTTCTCATTATCGTTTGCTTACTTTCTAAAATTCACCGGGTTGGTTTTTGCCCATTTCATTATTAATTTATTCTTGTAGTTTTTTTCTTTTTAATCGTTTCATTGGAAGAAATGGAATAGTGGGGTTTATTTTTGTTGTCGTTGAAACTATTTCTTTTTAATGTGTTAATCCCCTTCTTAAGATTCTAATTAATTTGATATTAGATGAAAAATTCTCCTTCACACCTACAGAGTTGCTCCCTGTTGTGTCTATCTTTGAAAGTTTAAAGCACTCAGCAGTCGATTGATCTCCTTTCTGTAGATAAAAAAATTTAGATCTTCTCGAAGCATGGCTTAATGCATTTGTTCTTTATATTTGTATTGCCTTTTTTTTATGTTTATCATTTAAGAGCTGGTGAAAGAAATTATACCCATTTTTCATTCGACTTTTCGAGTATTGCCTTTTTATTAAATCTTTATTTGTATGTGCTTTGTACTTTTTAAGAAATCATACAAGATTTGAAGCTTTTTATTGAAATTATTGGGTTTTATATATTTTGTTTATAGTAATGTGACCGTTGCATTTCTTTATGAGAAAAGGTATTTTATCCTTTTTGTTCTGTTGGTTCAAAAATCTTTTATTGCAATTGTTTAAAAAATAAGCCCCTTCTTTTTGAAAACAGCAGTATTAATATTGACTGATTGCCAAATTGATTGTATGTTTGTGACATAAAATTGGAAGTCAAGTAACTGGAAACTTTTTTTAAAAGAATGAAAATCCTTTTTGTACTTTTTAGTATTTTTATCTTGATGCAGTGTGGTAATATTGCTATTTGATCATTGGAATAAAATCTTTTGCACTTTATGTTTGCATGCTTTTTTAGGTCCTTGCAACATATTTCTACTTCAGATAACCAAAACATTAAGTGCATTGTTTTATGCTACATGACTGAAATTTCTACTAATTAAAATTTACAGATTCAACCCAAAGTGAATATATATATGTATGTATATGTATATGTTGTGAATCTGCACAACAAAGATGTAAAAAATAAAATCACTTTTATGTACTTATGAATCAAACATAATTCTATGTAAGGAACAAATTGAGAATGCATCTATTGTATCTTCTTGTATCCGTGAAATATTGTTGGTATTTGCCAGGCGTGCACCGGCTCATTGTTGTAAATTTGCATCAAAGTGGGCATGCCATTGCACGCTTCATTTTTTTAATAAAAGAAAAGTATCATATTGTACATAGTCTCTATCCTCAAGTTGGGTTCAGAACAGAAGTCACCCTAACAGCAGCAAAGCCTCCTAACTTTACCATCAGGAGGTTCTATTCCAGGACGCTTTGTGCTGTTAGGATGATCGCATTTTCTTTCGCATGGTGAATAAAAGTATTCTGCTGGAAGGAATTAATATTTATTCTATATTTGCCAATTGTTTTGAAAAATAAAATGTAATGGAATATATTGCGATGTATAATCTCGCAACTTCAGCAAGTTTCCTTACCGATTTATTATCCCAATTTGATCCCAAGAACAGAAGTCACCCTAACAGCAGCATAGCTTCCTAACTTTACCATCAGGAGGTTCTATTTCAGGACGCTTTGTGCTGTTAGGGTGATCGCATTTTCTTTCGCATGGTGAATAAAAGTATTCTGCTGGAAGGAATTAATATTTATTCTATATTTGCTTACTGTTTTGAAAAATAAAATGTAACGAAATATATTGAGATTTATAATCTCCCAACTTCAGCAAGTTTCCTTACTGATTTATTATCCCAAATTGCACGTTATGATAACAATTATTGTTGCACATAGTGGGCCAACTCGGGCGTCATCCTTGTCACTTGAGAGCAGTTTAGAATTGTGAGGTCCGCCTTCGTTGTGCTTCAAAATGGGACATTAATATAACTAAACTAAACTATCAGATTATTATTGATTCTGCTGAACAAATAATTTGAGAGAATCGCACAAATCTCTAACACCAGAGAAAAAAATGCTTGTATTTCATGAAATGTTATACCTCTGTAATATGTAAATATGATCACTTTGGATTTGTGTTTGAAAGAAATAACCTTAACAACCAATAGATGGATACATTCAACCATCCAGTCGACATTATCCGCGGAAGACTTAAGGACTTGTAACAAAAAAGGGACTGAACATGACATACATTTATATACAATGCTATTAAATTTATATATTTCACACATGAGTAATACATTATGAGATGCAAGAATGAAAACAATATAAATATTATTAATGCAAAACTTAAATTTATAAGCTAAACGGGAGTGGATTTCAGCAACGAGGTTTTTGAAATTGGATCTCGCTCTTATAAAAAAGAATAAATATTTGAACCTCTGATAGAGCAATTAGAATAAATGTTTTTTATGTAGGTTTTCTTTAATGTAACTGATCCATTTATTATTCTCAAACAGATCAACTTTTAATTCTTAATTGGCAAAGCACACTTCTTAACTTTTTATAAACTCTGTATGAAATCCTGTTTAAAGTATACAATTGAGAGATTTAATTTCACACGCATTACATATAAAGCTTCAGAATTTGATCTACAAATTTGAGGAAAAATTGGCGAAATATTCTTTGCATGGTAAGTGGCAATGTAAATTTGTATTGTAAAGCTTAAATAATATACAATAACTAGTATTGTTAAATCCATATGGAGTTAATGGACCATTTCAGGAATAAGCTTACAACTGCTGTATAGTCTTTCACAAAGTTTCCAACAAGCATCAAAATGTGGTTTTTCTATAAATTTACACATATAATTAGCTAATGCTTAATTATTCTATAAATTTACATTATGGTTATTCTATAAATTTACATTATAGTTATTCTATAAATTTACATATCTTTTGCACAAAAGAAAAAGTTTTTCCATTTTCTAAGAAGATTTCTTGCATATTGCTGTTACTGGAATAAAGAAAATTCTTTAAATTCTAAACCTTATTATTACTGTATAAACGGATAATTGCTTCCACTCAATCGCAACAAAAAACGGCTATATCTTGTTTTTTCAAAATCAAGAAAAGAATATAAAGTGAAACGGATGAGGACTCTTAATAACAGAATGAATTTGTTATTGAAATTTCATTTCGATCACCTTTTATGAACCTTGTTCTTTTTATATTCTCTACCTCTTTGGTATTCATTTTACAGAAGGACAAACCATTTTGATCTCGTCGATTCACACGAGATTCTAACCCTAATTTTATTAGTGTACAAAAACGTATAAATTATTTATAGATATTATGGAATATTGAAATCAATTTTTCTCAAATCCATTACTACATTTGAAACCAAAATTTAAATTAAAAGGATTAAGTTCTACAAATATATTAAAGTATTCAATTGTTATCGGAAATACAACCATTTCAAACCTCTAGCTGAGGGATTTCCAACCCTTGAATTAATAACATTTGCTGGACTTATTTTTGATTCTACATTTTATTCCATTTTTATAATAGTTCAGTACCAAAACAAATGAAACCACCATTATAATAATTGCGCATTAACTTGTAAGGATAGCTAATAATTACACTATAACTCGGCTATTCAAGTGGAAGAAACTTTCAATGCTATCCTGG
>BGPR01011727.1:0-18693 GCA_013235015.1 Araneus ventricosus | reverse complement strand
ACGGGATACCATAAAGGCACGTATACAATTCGAAGCCGAACTGTTCGCGGAGAACCAAATCCTGTTGGTTTTTCGGCGAATACAAAGGAATTCACACTTCACATTGGGTCGTGTTCGAGTTACCATGTTAAATTAACCTCCTTCGAACCTGCCAGGTCAAATCTGCAGACCAAATTGTACTCCAAAGACTTGCTGCTGTTCCATGTTTCTGTGTTAGTTCGTCGTGAAAATAACTTCCTCGAACCTGCCAGGTTAAATCTGCAAACCAAATCGTACTACAAAGACTTGCTGCTCTCCCATGTTTCGCTGTTAGTTCGTCGTGAAAATAACTTCCTCGAACACGCTTCGAACGACTCGAGAGCGGTTCAAGCAGGCCAGATTAACTCCTTCTTTGTCAGCGTCGCATGTTATGCGACAAGAGAAAAATTGCACCCTTAAAAGTGAATTCGTTCCTACTTCCACGTCTCGTTATATTCCGCGATCATTTTTTGTATTTCTGAATATTGCTAAGAAATGGCGCATATAGTCGTACTTTCTTCATGTTTTCGTGGTAAGATTTCCCACCTTGAATGGAAAACACAATCCTTTTGTCGGAGATTCGAAAAAAAATCCGACAAAGAAGGAGTTAAACCCAGCACACAATGCATGAATCCAAGTATGAGATTTTACCCAGATAGCACGCACACTGGCAGCAAGTATGATTTTTCTTGATATTAGCTTGTCATGACAAACTTGATGCGGCAACTTTGCAGCAAACTTCCTGCAAAATAATAAAGCATAATCGACCAACCCACTTGCAAAACAAGTTTGCTGCAAATATTATACATCACACTTACAGATAATCTTTGTCTCTGTTTTAAAAAAAACATCCTATTTTTAATAGCATCTCCTAGACCATCCTTCTTTTTTATCAATTCAATAAATCAATGATAGTTTGTGAAAAAGCTAACTTTTTTATAAAAAAATTTGAAAAATTCTCTATCTTTTTACTAAATATAGAACTCGCACTTTAAAGAAAACTATACATCGCCTTTTTCTTAATGCTGAAATTTTAACGTTCATACATAAAATTAAACCTAAAAACAGTCAATGTTTGTTGAAAAATAATAACTTACATTGTGTCCCATTTTAAAAGTAATTACTTTTGAACCCTAATTTCATAATTTATTCTACTAGCAAAACTTAGTTATTAGCGAAAATCGCCCTCTCTTTGACTTCAAATCATATTCTCAACTCACATTTTAAAAAATTAATGAAATCAAGAAAACAGTTTAAAATAAATCGTATAGATGCACGATCTATTAGCGCAATCTATTTTCTCCTTTCAGAGTCTAGCTTGCTGAGTGGTTAAGACGACAGGTTTAGGAAACGGGATGTCGAGGGTTCGAATCCGAGGTTGTGTTTGTACTCTGTTTTTACTACAGTTTGCAATGAGTTTAATGCGGCAAGCTTGTGACAAGTTTGACGCGTGGTGATTATATTCTTTCAAGCTTGCACTCTTGCCGTGTCAAACTTGCTGATTTGCAGAGCAAGATTTCTGCAACTTTGCTGCAAACTAAAATTGCTATATGCCCTGTATCACTTCTTCCTCTTCTCCCGTTTTTCCATCATAAATGATACATATCTTACTTTTTAAACCTTTTTTTTTATCCAAAATTTGATGGCTTTAGTGTCCTATTAGAGGGTTTTTTTTTTGCTTTGACTTCTTCCAATTCCAGTTTGATCGGTGATAAACTACTTTCTAAACTATTCCTCCTGTAGTTTAACCCTTTTGATTTAAATAGTCCAATCAAGGCAAACCTTTGGGGTCTAATCTAGGTAACCTTTGGACAAAAGGTCACCCCAGGCCCCTGTGACTGATGCCATTACGGCAAGTGAACCAGACGGTAACCTTTGGACGTTGGTTATTTTCAATCCTGTATTTCATAGAATAACTAGGTATTTCTATGAATAACTGAATTATGCGCTTTAACGGTAACATATACATTTCTACGAGGATGGATCCAAAAAAAGTTTAAAAGGGTGATAAAAAATTATTTATTAACATTGGACAGAAAGTACAAAAAATAATTAAGAGGTGTTCTTGCCGGTCACTTTCCCACAAAATCATCTCTATTTAGACATTTATCTGAACGCACGACCAACTTGCTTAACCCGGCTTGGCAGAAATCACGTTCTGTCCATTGAGCCAATTCTCGACAACTGTTTTCACATCACTGTCTGAAAAGAACCCTGTTCCAGATAAGTGCTTGGAACTCAGATTGGGCGCCGAATCTGGGCTGTAGGGGGTGTCTCCAAAGTTCCCACTTGAACTTTCGCAGCAATTCTTGAGTTTTGTGAGCAGTATGGGTATTGTCATGTCGGAGGATGACACCATCACTCAACATGCCAGGACATTTTCTACGGATAACTTCACGATGACCCAATGATTATTTCCTTTTTCTGAAATTGAAGGACCACTTATCTGGAACAAGGTTCTCTTCAGAGAGTGATGTGAAAACAGTTGTCGAGAACTGGCTCAACAAGACGCAATTTCCGCCAAGACGGGTTAAGCAAGTTGGTCCTGCGTTCAGATTTGGTGATTATTTGGAAAAGTGATCTTAATTCTCTTTTGTATTCTCTGCCCAGTGTTAATAAATTATTTTTTAATACCCTTATAAACTTTTGATGGATCCACCCTCGTATATCGCACACTAGCAGAGTACTCGGCGTTGCCCGGTCTTTTTCAGGTCAAAATCTTTTGATGGATCCATCCTCGTATATCGCATACTAGCAGAGTACCCGACGTTGCCCGGTCTATTTCAGGTCAAAATCTTTAGAAAGACAGGAAACTGAACAATATATTGTAAATAACATAATGCTTATTAATGTTACTTTATTGCTAGAATATTTCTCGAATTCTTTTACGAAATGATTCATAAATTAATAGGACAAAAAAGTTTCTTTCATTCATAATATATCATTTTATACAGTATTACATATATTTCTTACATTGTCAGGAGATGTTATGGGGCTTCTTATTATTTTAGAAACACAGGACATAAAAATTTCATACTAATTGGTCCATTTGTGAAATGTCTTTCAATGACTCACCTCCACCCAACACAGAAGAGTGGGATATAGGGCCCATTTCTCAATAAAGTATGTTTTTTCCATTGTTGATCAATGTGGGAGTGATTTTTCAACTAAAATTTCAACAATTAAAGTATATAAATTAAATAATGAGCATTTTCACCAAAATTGCTTCAGCCTTTATAAATAAACATTTCTACTATATGTCTTATAGGTAGTTATCATCCTAAATGGTTGATTAACAAATATTTAAACTTTCCATATTTTTAGTTCGACACCTGCAAGTTAAGTTTCATTCCGACCGGTCCATTTTTTACATGTATTTCGGAGACATTGCCCCAACCTACAGTGAGCGACGGGGTCAGGTCTTATTTACCCCAACAATACGTCATGTCGGTTAATGAGGAAAATGCTTACCAAGTTTCATCAAAATCACTCCAGCAGTATCGAATATCATGCCAATCGGCATATATCTTTGCTCCACCCTATCTCAGGTATTGGATGAGTATTTATTTACCCCTAAAGGGCTTTTATGTGGCCTATGAGGAACATGTGTATCAAGTTCCACCAAATTGCCGCGACCGTATCGAATATCATGCCAATCGGCATATGTCTTTGCTCCACCCTATCTCAGGTATTGGATGAGTATTTATTTACCCCTAAAGGGCTTTTATGTGGCCTATGAGGAACATGTGTATCAAGTTCCATCAAATTGCCGCAACCGTATCGAATATCATGCCAATCGGCATATGTCTTTGCTCCACCCTATCTCAGGCATTGGATGAGTATTTATTTGCCCCTAAAGGGCTTTTATGTGGCCTATGAGGAACATGTGTATCAAGTTCCATCAAATTGCCGCGACTGTTTCGAATATAATGCCAATCGGTATATGTCTTTTCTCCACCCTATCTCAGGCATTGGGAGAGTATTTATTTGCCCCTAAAGGGCTTTTATGTGGCCTATGAGGAACATGTGTATCAAGTTCCATCAAATTGCCGCAGCCGTATCGAATATCATGCCAATCGGCATATGTCTTTGCTCCACTCTATCTCAGGTATTGATGAGTAATTATTTACCCCTAAAGAGGCTTTTATGTGAACTATGAGGAACATGTGTACCAAGTTCCATCAAATTGCGCAACGTACGAATTTTATGTCAATCGGATATATCTTTGCTCCACCCTATCTCACGGTATTGGATGAGTATTTATTTACCCCCTAAAGGGCTTTTATGTACCTATGAGGGACATGTGTGACCAAGTTAAATCAAATTGCAGCAACAGTATCGAATTCTTGTCAATCGGATATATCTTTGCTCCACTCTATCTCAGTGTTTGATGAGTATTTATTTACTCCCTAAAGGCTTTTATGTGGCTATGAGGAACATGTAACATCAAGTTCCATCAAATTGCCGCAACTCGTATCGAATTTATGCTCAATCGATATATCTTTTGCTCCAACTTATCTCCATTGATGAGTATTTATTTACCTAAAGGCTTTATGGATGGCTTATGAGGAACATGTGTATCCAATTCCATCAAACTAATGCAGCACGTATCGAATTTATGTCAATGGATATATCTTTTGCTCCACTTTATCTCAGGTATTGGATGAGTATTATTTACCCTAAAGGCTTTTTATGTGGCCTATATGAGTTATGTATCA
This sequence comes from Araneus ventricosus, assembly GCA_013235015.1. Lineage (NCBI taxonomy): Eukaryota > Metazoa > Arthropoda > Arachnida > Araneae > Araneidae > Araneus > Araneus ventricosus. The sequence goes on along the minus strand of BGPR01011727.1, from coordinate 13,957 downwards.
AGTTCCAAAAATTGCCGCAACCGTCTGAATTTCATGCCAATCGGCATATATCTTTGCTCCAACCATCTCAGGTGGATAAATATTTATTTACCCTAAAGAGCTTTTATGTGCCTATGAGGACATGTATCAAGTTCCTCAAATTGCCGCAACCGTACCATATATCATGCAATCGGCATAATCTTTGCTCCAACTATCTCAGCGTATTCGATGAGTATTTATTTACCCTAAAGGCTTTTATGTAGCTATGAGGAACATGCGTATAAGTTCCATCAAATTGCCACAACCGTATCGATATCATGTCAATCGGATATATCTTTGCTCCACCCTATCTCCGGTATTGATAAGTATTTATTTACCTAAAGGGCTTTTATGTGACCTATGAGGAGACATGTCAAGTTAAACAAATTGCGCAACGTATCGAATTTTATGTCAATCGGATATATCTTTGCTCCCTATCTCAGGTATTGAGATGGTATTTATTTACCCTAAAGGGCTTTTGATGCCTTATGAGGAACATGTGTATCAAGTTCAACAAATTGCCGCAACCGTTCGAATGATCATGCCAATCGGCATAAGTCTTTCTAACCATCTCGGTATTGGATGAGATATTTATTTACCCAAGAGCTTTTATGTGGCCTATGAGGAACATGTGTATCAAGTTCCATCAAATTGCCGCAACCGTACTCGATATATCATGCTAATCGAAGCATATCTTTGCTCCAACCTATCTCGGGTATTGATGAGTATTTATTTACCCTTAAAGGCTTTTATGTGGTTATGAGGAACATGTGTATGAGAAATTCATCATTGCCGCAACCGTATCGAATATCATGTCAATCGATATATCTTTGCTCCACTATCTCCGGTATTGATGAGATTTATTTACCCTAAAGGGCTTTCATGTGGCCTATGAGGAACATGTGTATCAAATTCAATCAAATTACGCAACCGTATCGAATATCATTTCAATCGGATATATCTTTCTCCACACCATCTCGTATTGGATGAGTATTATTTATCCCTAAAGGCCTTTATGTGCTTATGAACATGTGTATCCAAGTTCCATCAAATTGCCGACAACCGTATCGAATATCATGTCAATCGGTTATATCTTTCTCCACACTATCTTAGGTAGATGAGTATTTATTTGCCCCTAAAGGGCTTTTATGTGGCCTATGAGGAACATGTGTATCAAGTTCCATCAAATTGCCGCAGCCGTATCGAATTTCATGTAAATCGTGCATTTGCCGCATGTATTTAAACGATTTTGTACCACTCTAAACAAAGTGATTAGGTTGGCGTTTACTTAACCTTACATTATTTTTAGTTGGCAAATTAGAAGTATATGTACCAAAATTCATCAAAATCGCCCTAGCCATATCCAACATCATGCCAATCGTCCCAGGTTTTTATATGAATTTTGACGCTTTTGCCCCACCCTACCCTGAGGAATTAGATTAGCGTTTATTTACTCCTTCTGTACTTCTAATAAGCCTGTGTAATCATAATTGCCCCAGCCGTATCAATTTTCATGTCAGTCGGTCCAATTATTAGATGAATTTAAACGGCTATGCCCCGCACTACCCTGACTGATTGGATTAGCGCTTATTTGCACTTATAGCAATTTTAGTTGGTTTGTTAGACCTACCTGTAGCAAATTTCATCAAAATTGTTCGAGCCGCCGAAATCGTCAAGGGTGTCAATCGGCCTATTTGTTACATGAATATTGGAGACTTTCCCCACCCTATCCTGAGGGACCGGGTTAGGGCATATTTATTTACTCCTACATTTCATCAAGTCGGTTAATGAAGAACATGTGTACCTTCATGTGTGTGGTCACGATTTCGAAAATTGTAATGTCATAAAGAGTGGAAGAAAGAAACTGAGACACGTCCCTGTCTTCTGAATCATTTATTTATATTTCTCAAAATGCTCTCCGTTAGCCACTATACACATTTGCACTCTGGACTGGATTTCTCGATTCGCTCGCGTTTCACGACGCCATAGTTCTAAAAATCACAATCAAACAAATGTTCATTTTTTGCATTCTGTTTTGAGTATTAATGTGCGGAAGGTAACTTTTCGTACTAAATCGAGAGTGCTCTAAAACTTTCTAATTGACTTTTTTCTGGTATCTTTCACCGTATTCAAGATATGACCGCTAATTCCAAACTTTGCCGATAGATGGCGTTGTAAGTTGTCTCATCGAGTAGCGCATAGCCTTTTTACTATATCTAGACACCATCTTTATGGCTTAAGCTGTCACCGTTTAGAAGTTAAGGGTGTGTAACGGGTATAAGTGGGAACCCTGTATATATATATAAATAAGCCCTTTGATTATATACACTACGTCTTCAATCTGTTAATATAGGATAAATAAATGATTGTATTAGCCTCCGAAATTTGACTTTCCGTATACATTGATTCGAGACGCACCTTAGAGAATAAGAAAATTGGTTTGTACTTCTACCAAAATATCGAAACCTGAGAACGTTTATCACTACAATCCGTAAATAATCTTATTCGACATGAAATAGAGAAAAGCTATGCATGCCATCTTTTCTATACATATATAAATCAAACTTGTGAATGGATGAACAAAGAAAGCTGCTGCTTGAGCAAACATAATGCATATATTTTGACTCGTATATGCAGAATGCACTTATTTTACGATGCATTCTTGAGGAACATTGCGGAAACGGAGGGTAAAGATTCAGTTGCGTTGTATCTTACCAGTGGTTGTGGGTGTTATTCTATCTGGAATTAGCGGCGAGAGCTCCAAAAAATGATGGATTTCTCCGGTAAGGTTGCGCTGGTCACCGGTGGCTCGCAAGGCATTGGAAGGGGATTGGTTTCCGCTTTGTTGAACATTGGAATGAAAGTAAGGACTTATTCTTATGATTTTATTTCGGTAAGAAATGTTTGAAATTAGCCCTACAAGTCACGACCTTTTATGTTTCGGCACAGAACGACTAGAAAAAGTAATATATATTTTTAAAATGATTTTTTACTTTTCTCTTCCATTCGTATTAATTAATTAATGGCCCTGTGATGCCGTTTGGTTTTGACAGAATAAACTGCTTTTCTATGGATTTCGGCTTTTAATTTGTGTTGGAGACTGCCTAGATGGCAACATAGTCTGGATACAGATAGATAAGGATTGAATCATTTTTAAGTAATTAATTAATCTGAAATAAAAGAATGACTTTAATCATGAGTTATTTCACTAAAGTACTAGCGGTGAAGTCTGCCATTTAGATTTCAGGTCCCTCAGGCGGCGCGTCGACCGTGTGAGCTCGTTCTTAGATGTCCCATCAGGCCCGGAACGTACCACAGGGGCTCACATTTTGTGTCCAGTCAGGCGGCGCGTTACTCACCGGTGGTCTCCTTTTGACGTCCCATCAGGCGGCGCGCCTAGCGCTACGGGCTCACTTTAGATGTCCACCAGGCGGCGCAACCACTCAGTGGTTCTACTAAATGTCCCATCAGGCGGCGCGACCAGTGGCTCAGCATTTAGGGGATGTCCCATCAGGCGACGAGTACCACCAGTGGCTTCACATTTAGATGATGTCCCGTTAGGGGAGAGTAATTAGCGGTGGTTCAGCATTTAGATGTCCCATCAGCGGCGCGTACTTACCGGTGGCTCCCATTTGGGATGTGTCCCATCGGCGCAGTACCACCGGTGGCCCTCACGGATGTCCCATCAGGCGGCGCGTACTACCGGTGGTTCGCTATTTGATGTCCCATCAGGCGCATACCACGGTGGCTCCTATCAGATGTCCCATCAGGCGACGCGCGTACTACCGGTGGCTCCCCATTTTGATGTCCCATCAGGCGGCGCATACCACCGTGGCTCACATTTTGATACGTCCCACTTGTGGCGGCGCGTACCACCGAGCATTTGATGTCCCATCAGGCGGCGCGTACCGACTTGGTGGCTCGCTACTTAGATGTCCCATCAGGCGGCGGTTTCACGGTGGTTCTATCAGGATGTCCCATCAGGCGGCGCGTACCACCGGTGGCTCACATTTAGATGCGTCCCAACAGGCGGCGCGTACCACCGGTGGCCTGGGCATTTAGATGTCCCATCAGGCGGCGCGTACCACCGGTGGCTCATTTAGATGTCCCATCGGCTGCGCGTACTACCGGTGGTTCTATTTAAATGCGTCCTTATCAGGCGGCGCGAAACTTTCACCAGTGGCCTGCTAAGATGATGTCCCATCAGGCGGCGCGTACCACCAGTGGCTCACATTTATATGTCCTATCAGGGCGGCGCGTACCACCGGTGGCTCACATTTAGATGTCCCATCAGGCGGCGCGTACCACCGGTGGCTCACATTTATATGTCCCATCAGGCGACACGTACCACAAGTGGCTCACATTTAGATGTCCCTTTAGGCAGCGCGTTTTACCGGTGGCACACATTTAGATCAGTCTTTAGGCAGCGTGTACCACCGGTGGCTCCCATTTAGACGTCCCATCTGTCGGTGCGTACCACCGGTGGCTTGCACTTGAATGTTTCATCAGATGGTGCGTACCATCACCAATTTAGTTCGTTTAGTAACTCGAAAAAATTTCCATAAAGTTGAAAATTCCAATAATGGAAATTTAACGTATATTAATTGAAAAAGTAGGATTTATTTTATTTCAATTTAATATAGTGGCAAAAAAAATAAAGAGCATCAATGGTTACCATTGCGGTAAAACTTCATTTTTCACTTGAGTTCGGAGCCGCCCGACGAAACAAATCGCCCTTAGAGTAGCCACCCATGGGGGAGAAACATGAATAGCAGTGCCGGCGTGAACGTGTTAATGAAAAATGAGCTTTTGTTCCACTGCATGCATTTGCTGAAAATACGATGAATGAAGTAAGCCCGATGTCTGCTGATGGTTGCGCCCTCTCTTGTCTTCCCAGGTGTGCATCTGCGACATCAACGAAGAAGCCGCGAAAGAGTTCATCGAAACCCTTCCCTCATCCCACAGAGAAAACGTCATCTTCCAGCAGTGCGACGTCACTTCTTTAGACCATTTTAAAGGTAATCTTTTTCGGAAAGCGAAACGCACTGCTGTTAAACGATTAATAGTTAGATTAGATTTGATAAATTATACTTATAATCCACACTGTAAAAAAATCCAGTAAAATTTACGGATTTAAACTGGCAGCTGGGTTGGTTGTGCAAAACCGTAAAAGTTACGAAGTAAATCCGTAGGCCCAAGGGTTTTTTACCATACAAGAACAAGTTTTTCCCATAAAAATTAAGAAGTAAATCCGTTGGCACAACGGTTTTTTACCATATGAGATCAAGTTTTCTCCGTAAAAGTTAAGAAGTAAATCCGTATGCACAACGGTTTTTTACCATACAAGAACAAGTTTTTTCCGTAAAAGTTACGAAGTAAATCCGTATCCTCAACCGTTTTTTACCATACAAGAACAAGTTTTTCCGTAAAAGTTAAGAAGTAAATCCGTAGTCATAACGGTTTTTTACCATATGAGATCAAGTTTTCTCCGTAAAGATTACGAGTAGTATGTAGAGTAATATGGTAGGCGGAAGGGAAGGGGGAGTTGAGATGTTTTCCTCCTGCACCCGAAGTGACGTCATCGACTGAATTGAGCTGAAGCGTGCTGACGTGAGTGATGTCATTTTTCCAACTTAGAGATTTTCTTCATTTCTCAAATTAACTGGAAAGTCATTTAATTAGAAATCTTAATTATTACCATTTAGGAATATTAATTAATCAAGGCTTAATTATTAATTTCAATTAGCCCGCCTCCGAGCCGGGGATCGAACCCGCGTTCAAAGAGTTGGCAGGCAGTCGCTCTAATCACTAGACCACTAACCTCATACAACAGGGTAAAAATAATCTATTTGAGTTTTAAAGTCACTATAGCTCTAGTGGTGTAAAAATCAACTATTGCCAGAACACGTGTATAGATAAAGTCGAATCGCAGTTTTATTCGCATGATGTTCAAAACTATAAAATAATTGCTGAAAAATAAAAGCAAGTGTAGAAAATAATCTTAAAATGATTTAAGAAAAGGGTAAGTTATCGTACGGGAAGCAATACCGTATGACGAAAAATATAATTTGAACTGACGGTTTTAAACCGTTTATGGTTGAGCGGAAAGCGGTGGAAAACCGTTTTGTCAACAAAACAGTTTAAACCGTCAAATATACGGAAAAAGTCCGAAGAAAAGATATTTTTTACAGTGCATATACAGACAGACAGAACGCCACCCGTTGCCCCCGTACCTGACGCCATTACGGCGACCGAACGGGTTGGATAGGCATGTCCACACATATCGTGGTCCAATAGCTAATTTTTAAACTGTTAGAGATAGACATATACAGTAGAGTCTCCTTACAACGAAGTCTCCCTACAGCGAATTTCTCCCTATAACGAAATTTTTAATCGGAATGTTAATTAACATTCAAAATATTCTTCATATAACGAAGTGGTTGTCTCCCTATAACGATTTTTTTCAGACCTTTATCTTTTCGATTTTTGTCATTTTTGAAAAAAGTTGCTAATTTCTGTGCAAACAAATCGCTCACACGTGCCTGTTCTGAAACCACTCTCATTGTTCATTCCAGCGATAACAATAGAATGCTTTGTGAAGGGTAATGCAGTTGTGGGGACCTGGGTTTCTACAGAGGGAGCAACATTTCTGCGGGTCAAGATTCCAAGAATCGGGGTGGAAACAGCAAATGGATGTGACAATACGCATTTTATGTTTATCCGTAGTAGTACATATTATTCTCTAAATTGGTGAATTGTCTTCACTTTTGAGCATTTTATTTATGCAATAAAAATTAGTATAATTTTAACAAATTTATAATAAATATTACTTCATTTTTAATTGAAAGTCATAATTAAATATTTTTGAACTTATAGCACATACTAAAAGGTTTGTAACATTTACTTAAATAACTGCAAAAATCTCTAATCTCCGTATAACGAAATTTTCTCTATAGCGAATTTTTCAACTGGAACCAAGCGATTTCATTATAGGGAGATTCCACTGTAGTTCCAACTGGAAAAATGTTTTAAATGAAGGGAAGAATTATATTTTATGTCTTTTGAGTCACTAAATATATTTGTGAAAAATTTACGAATTTTAATTTTTTATACAGTCCCCCTGTCCTAACAGTCATATTTAGTAAAAGAGACATAATTGCCCATAGACATAATGTTAAAAGGACGTCTATTAAAAGACCACTTAAACATCTACGAGCGGCCTGGTTGGTCTACCGTTCTCCTTAATGACAGTGGCTGTTTGTCAGCTCAGAAACAAGTTGTATAGACCTAAGTTGCAGGAAATTTTGTGCTGATTATTTTGGTACAGAATGATGATATACCAAAAATTGATAGTTTTTGAGTTATAAGCAAACAAGTGATATAAAAAAAAATGTAAAGTCAATTCCTACATAGGTGATTCGAGATATAATGAAAAATGTACTGTGCGTGCGCAAAGATATGGCTGAAATATAGAGGTGCTTCGATGAGCCCATGGGCCATCCATATACCCAAGAACCAAGTCTGTAATGTTAATAGTTTTCGAGATATAATGAAAAACGTACTGCGCATGCGTCATGCAAAATATGAAATGACAGACAGACAAACAGACAGACAAGAAAGCGAATTAATATTGCATTGTCATCTAGTTCTGAGCTATGTTTAAAGTTTTAAGTCTTCAGCTCATCGGTAAGTTAGTTTAAAATCGATTGCAAAATTTGAACAAGATACATAAATATATATATATATATATATATATATATATATATATATATATATATAGGGAGAGTGTGAACTAATAGTAGGAATTGAAAAACTGGGAATTTTTTTTCATCTTTCTTGGGTATAACTAAAATTCAAACAAAAATTTTTGGTGGCAAAACTCAAATTCTTAATCAGCACTCCAAAAAATACAAATGAGTGAAAAAAGTACAACTCCTCCAGAATTTGATTTAAAAGAACTACTTAACGGCTGCACTACTGAGAAAAAAAAAGCGAAAAAAGGCCAAATGAGGAAGTCGAGCCAACGGAGAAATGGAAAAAACACAGCACAAGCGCATGTTATTTCAAGCGGAGAAAGGGTTGCTTTTACTTCGACTGAGAGCTCAGCGTTGCTCAGTAAGCGAATTTTGATCCGTAAGAGGGGCAAAACTCTCTGCAGCTCTGGTCTGTCTCTCTGCCATTTTCGTTGATCATAGAACTGGAAAAGTAAGCCAATTAGAATTAAAAAATAAAATACAAGAATTTAAAATACTTTCAGGGGGGCTTGCAGCTGTAATGAATGAGCCGCCACTGGATATAGATGATTCTCGGATTCCGAAATTCTCCGCTCTTTTGCGCATGCGCCAGTCGAAGTCAATTTCACCAAAATAGGGGTGAAGTAAAAAATGGAGAGTGAGAAGTTTACATATTACTTAAATTTACCTAATAAAGAAATCTGGAAAAGCGCTCATCTTACTTATTTTCTGTCACCCCTTTACGGAGTGAAATCGTCCAAAAGTGCTAGTCTCGGCTTTTTGGAATGATCAGTACATTCCTTTCGTCTGTACGACCGATTTTATTTAATACGAAATTTCATCATCCCTAGATACGTCATCAATTTTCGCCTGACAATCATCACCCTTCATTTTCTAGAGAAATAAAAAAAAAATACTTCTCCACTGCGCATTCTCTACGGGGAAAAACCTTGACAGAGTCCCCTAACCACTGCACCGATTTCGGCAATTTTTATTTTGTATGAAATCGCAAGACCCCTGCTCACTTTGCACTATCACCCTCCATTTCAGAGTTAACAGAAGCAAACCATCGGAAGTGTTCTCCCCTAAACTTTCTCGTATATTTCCCCCAAAAGGTGTCGTTTCTCCTTCCCCCGCGTGGCTAAAAAAATTCGAACCTACTGTTATCCAGAATCCAATGACTATCAGAAGGTTTTTCATTAGAGTGATTGAAAAATATCTAGGTAAAGAATCCAATTCAAAGAGACGCGTACCGATTAAAACGCATCTATCGCACACTGCTAGATTTCAGTCTCGCCGTCTCAAGGACAAACTGACGTAATTCGCTCCTTTCGCGAGCTCAGAAGATTGCTTCCGTACGCATGCACGTGGAGATAGCGGATTGGTTTCAATGATAAATTGTACAGACCGACAGACAGTCGACCCTTTGACGGATTTGGCCCAAAAATTTATACGGACCTACATTCATGACGATAAAACCGTGTACCAAATTTTATCCATCTAGCAATCTAAGTTTTTGAGTTATAGTGTTCGCATGACTTCGGACATACAGACAGACAGACTTCCCGTTGACGGATTTTGTCCAAAATTTGATAGATACCTACAAATTATGTTTAAAGACCACATACCAAATTTCATCGCCGTAGCTCTCATAGTTTTCGAGTTATCGTGTTCACAGACACATAGACATACAGACACACAGACAGACATAATTCCAAAATTGTGTTTTTCGGACTCAGGGAGGTGTAAAACGTGGAGATTCGTCAAAATCTCGAGTTCGAATTTTTTGACGATTACAATACTTTCTCTTTGAATACTTCGTAGACGAGAAAGTACAAAAATTGAAAGAGTCCCCCGCTCCAGCAGATGGACCGATTTCGCCACTTTACAAATGTAGCTACGGTTTGGGCTATGAATACTGCGGTCGAACAGACTGGTTTTTACTTTCTCGTATGCGGCGAATATAAAAAAAAAAGAGTATTGTAATCGTCAAAAAATTCGAACTCGAGATTTTGATGAATCTCCACATTTTAGTCCGAAAAACACAATTTTGGAATTATGTCTGTCTGTGAACACAATAACTCGAAAGCTATTAGAGCTACAGGGATAAAATTTGGTATGTGATCTTTACACATGATTTGTAGGTTTCTATCAAATGTTGCACAAAATCCGTCCACAGGAAGTCTGTCTGTCCGTGTTCATGTGAACACGATAACTCAAAAACTTAAATTGCTCGATGGGTAAAATTTGGTACACAGTTTTATCACAGAGAATGTAGGTCCGTATAAAAGATTTGCCAAATCCGTCGAAGGGTTGACTGTCTGTCGGTCTGTATAATCGCATACTTGTGAACACGATAACTCCTTAACACAATGACTTAAATGAAATTTGGAATGTGGCATTCCAACCTTAATTGTAGCTTTGTATCCAATTTTTGTTTCAATCGGTTAAAAAAAGGCGTTCAAATTGCATATTCAATTTTCTTACTATGACGTAAGGCCATTTTGCGCCTTGGCGAGAGTTTGGCGATACTGGTGTCCTTGGCGTGCGCTAAAGGCATCTTATGTATAGTCATTGCATTATGGGTCCGCGGTCATGTGAACACCATGACTCAAAAACTTTAATAACTAGATGGATAAAATTTGGTACACAGTTTTATCATCATGAATGTAGGTCCGTATCAAATTTTGGACCCAATCCGTCGAAGGGCTGATGGTCTGTCGGTCTGTATAATCGCATATTTTTAATCGCAATAACTTCTTATCAAAATTACTTATGTAAATGAAATTTGGTATGTGGCCTTCTTACCTTAATTGTGAATTTTTGTCCAATTTTTGTGTCAATCGGTTAAAAAAAGGCGGTCAAATTGCATAATTAATTTTTCTAATCCGATTCTCCATGCGCATGCGTACTCGTAGCAATCTCTGTGCACGCGGAAGCTATTGAGCGAATGACGTCACTTTGTCCTTCAGACGTCAAGAGTGTTAGTGTGCGTTAGATGTATTTTAATCGGTACGCATCTCTTTGAATTGGATTCTTTACCTAACTATTTAACAATCACTATAATGAAAAACCTTCTGATAGTTATTGGATTCTGGGTTACAGTAAGTTCGAATTTTTTTATCCACACGGGGGGGGATGACAACTTTTTAGGAAATATACGAGAGAGTTTAGGGAAGACCGCTCCAGCTGGTTTAAAATTAAAACCAGCGGGAGTGGTCTCCCCTAAACTTTCTCGTATACTTCTCGAAAAAGGTGCTGTTTCCCCTCCCCCCACGTGGATAAAAAAATTCGAACCTATTGTAACCCAGGATCCAATGACTATCAGAAAATATTTAGGTAAAAAGTCAAATTTAAAGAGATGCGTTCGGATTAAATGCGTACCGATTTCTACTCTTTCTTCGCTCAAGGACAATCTTTCCGCATGCACAGATCGCTACCAAGTACGCATGCGCATGGAGAATTGGATGAAAACAAAAGCGCCAAGCAGGAGTCAATAAATATCGTGCACAGAAGATTGCGTCAAGTACGCATGCGCGTGGACATGGCGGATTCGTTGGAGATGTGATTATACGGACCGACAGACAGTCAACCTTTTGACGGATTTGGCCAAAAATTTTATACGGACCTACATTCATGACGATAAAACTGTGTACGAAATTTTATCCATCTAGCTTTTCAAGTTTTTGAGTTACAGCGTTCGTATGACCGCGGACAGACAAACAGACAGGCTTCCCGCTGACGGATTTTGTCCAAAATTTGACAGAAACCTACAAATTATATGTCAAGATCACATACCAAATTTCATCCCCGTAGCTCTAATAGTTTTCTAGTTATCGTGTTCACAGACAGACAGACATAATTTCCAAATTGTGTTTTTCGGACTCAGGGAGGTCTAAAACGTGGAGATTCGTCAAAATCTGGAGTTCGAATTTTTTGACGATCACAATACTTTCTCTTTGTATACTTCGTATACGAGGAAGTAAAAAGAGAACAACAATACCAATTTAAAGCAAATAGCACTAGATATAAATACAAGCAGATATTTGAAACGATTAGCGAATTAAAACTTTTATTTTCTTTTCGACTCGTTTAGCTGCCTTTGACAGAGTTATTTCATCCTTCGGTCGTATCGATTTGGTGGTGAACAATGCTGGATTAGTCAATGAAATCGACTGGAGAAAAGTGATTGATGTGAATATTGTAAGTACGCAACAATTATTGTTCCCTAGCAAACTTCTTATGAAATAAATTTAGTAAAAGTAGCTTTAAAACACCTTTCCAATAGTGTACTAAAGAGTGGAATTTTTTTTATTTTTATTGTTTTGTACTTTTTAGTCTTTAATTACAACTTGACGGACCAGAAAAGGTTTAGACGTTAATCGTCATGTGAATCAGATACGATTCACATAGCGATCAAATACAATTCATGCCTACTATCTAAAGAAATGGCCCCTCCTCTACTGTAGTTAAGAGATAGCAGAGAAGGAGTCATCTATAATAGAATTGCACAGAGAAATCGGTGACGATCACGTGGTTTGGTTTGGCTGAAAAGATTCAGACGGTCTGTCTACAAATTAGGGATAGTGTTTTTTTGATTCTATGATGATTTTATATCAAATAGGAGCTACGACAGGGTTTTTTTTAGCTAAGTTTAGCAGTTTCTTTTCTTTTTTTATTTTACTAGGGGGCTCTGCCCTCTGCTCGCTGAAGCTCGCCAACCCCCAGAAGGATTGCGTTGCAATCCTCCCAGGTTTGCTACGCAAACCCTGCTCGCTTCGCTCGCTATAATGAAGACACTGTGTGTCCTAGAAGTTATTTTAAAATCTTCATATATATATATGAATCAGCTTTATTTTGCTTCTGATGCTTTAACTTAAATCAGCACAGAATAAAATTTTTTAGCCTCAAAAAAGATATTTTTCTTCAAATAGAACTTACAAAGTAAAGCTGATTTCCTTTTAATGCTTTCACCTTAATAAAGAAGGAATAAAATTTTTTGGCCCTGAAAAGGGCCGTTTTTTATATAGTGAAAGCATCAGGAACCTCCCCATAAACACAATTAAATATTTCACATTTTGGAGCTATCACAGAAACAGATTCAAAAGATTGTGCTGTACGAAAGCAGGTATATACATATTCAATAAATTCCTATATATAAAATAATATACAACATTGAAGACTGTGCTCTACAAAAAAAATTGTATCAAAGCAGGTATATTCAATCCACTCAGATATAAAATAATATACAACATTGAAACAAATTAAAAATGTAATGCAAAAAAATACACTTGACAATCAATCACAGAAAACTTCCTCATAAACACAGTTAAATATTTCACATTTTGGAGCTACCACAGAAACAGATTCAAAAGATCGTGCTCTTGATAAGCCAACATAGAGTTGTCCATGACTGAAAACCGGCTCATTGAGCACCAACCATATCTTTTCAAAAGTTTGGCCTTGCGACTTATTAATTGTCATGGAAAAGGCTAAACGAATGGGAAATTGCATACGTTTAAATTTGAAAGGCATGTTAGTCTGAGATGGAATCAAAGGGATTCGGGGAATGAGAAACGTCTCTGTACCATCAATGGATTTTGCCTGAATAATGTTTTGCTGCAATTTTGTGATAATTAGGCGTGTACCATTGCATAATCCTTTAGAGGGAGCTAAATTTCTCAACAGCATTACAATGCAACCTATTTTCAACTTTAACTCATATGGAGGCAAACCAGTTGGTGTCAAAGAATTTAAAAATTCTTCAGGAAATGTCAATTGATCTTGAGGATCTTCACTCATGATCATATCAACTGCTTTATAAAAAGTTTCATTTCCCGGCATAAATTCCAACACTTTATTGTTGATTTCCATGGATCGCTCATTATTAACAGTAAGGATAGCTCGACCTTTAAGCTCCTGTGGGGTCACACTGAAAAAATCTATATCATTGTACAATTGATGTATAGGGTCTTGTATTGAAGGGTAGCATTGCAAAGGCAACTGAATCGTTGAGCCACTTTTCTTTCTCTCCAATGTCCAAGAACCAAGCACCAAAATCCCTTTCAGATTCAAGGGCACGCATATTTTTTGTCAGATATAACTTATGAAATTTCAACCAAAGAGCGTGTTTTTTTAAGGAGCTGGCAACAGTTAATGTTCTTGAACCTCTTAAAATTACTGGAAGAACTTGGCGAAAATCTCCA
>BGPR01011726.1:15545-44297 GCA_013235015.1 Araneus ventricosus | reverse complement strand
GTTATCAGTATCCAGGGCCGGATTTGGCCCTCTAGGGGCCCTTAGGCAATGCAAGTGTCGCGGCCCCTTTTCCCTCCTAAACCTCTAAAACCAGATATTTTAGTATTGATTTTAATTTAAGGGGACATACGACTCTTAAACTTCGAAAAATTGGTAGAAAACTGCCAAATTCGATACATTCGATCGCTGAAACAATGCAATTCATAAACTTCCTTTTTTTCTAGAAAAGTATCTGTTCTTTCTCTTATAGTACACACATTTTGAAACCTTCATATTCGTATGTATTTATTTGAGAGAGTAATAAATATCGGTATAAATTTTGGAGAAAAATTGAGATAGTCACCTTGCGCGCAGGATTACGGATAAAATATTTATCTAAACACAATATTTTGGGAACCTAAGTAATTCAAACAGTCTGTTTAAGAAACTGAACCACATTTTATTAACATTTAAATTTAATTTATATTTAATATATCAATATAAAATAAAAATGTTAAAAATTGTTAAAATTTCAACTTTTCTAACCCCCCGAAAAAACTTCTTTGGAGAAATATGTACAAAAATGTGGTTCAATTTGTAGAACATAGCAAAATACATGTTCGGTAAAAATTGTATGTAAAAATATTCAATAGTTCTGGAGATATCGTGCGCGCAATATGAAAAAAACACACACATTTTGATATATAGCGCTTTCAAGATACGGCCACATCCAATGTTTAAGTTGAAGAGTTGATACATTTCCCTTCATAACTTTCATAATTATGGGCCATATTCAATGTTAAAGTTGAAGAGTTGATAACTTCATAACTTTCATAATTATGGGAATTTTTTAACGCGGATTGTTTTAAATTGTTCAGAAAAGGCAAGGAAATATTATATATATATTTTTTTCATAAAATCGAAAATTTTCGAGGTTTAACAGTCGTATGTCCCCTTAATCTCTATAGAAACAATTTTAAGTAGAAAATTTCGACAAATTAAAATAGTAAACCATTTAATAACGGATCACTTTCAAGAGAGTTGATTTCAGTATATTGTATATAAAAATGCAAAATTAAAATTTAAAATCAATTTTATACAAAATAGTAAAAAAAAAGTACAAAACATTTTAACAAAATCTAAATACTATTTAATCATACGAGCGGACATTTTTTTTAAATTAGAAAGCAACATATTTTTTCAAATTTATAAAACAGCATAATATAAAACTCGCCAAAGGTAATTAATTAGTAATGGTGTTAGAATAATGTTCCAAAATTTAAACGATACTTGATTTTACTTTCAATAAGCTCGAGTGCACGGCTTTGTAATTTAAACGATACTTGATTTTACTTTGAATAAGCTCGAGTGCACGGCTTTGTAATTTAAACGATACTCGATTTTACTTTGAATAATCTCGAGTGCACGGCTTTGCAATTTAAATGGAAACACAAATTTAAATTATTCTGAAAGTACAGCAAAAAAGAAAATCTCAAGACCTCGGGTCCCCCTAAAGATGCGAGGCCCATAGGCAGTTGCCTACTTTGCTTATTTACTAATCCGGTCCTTGCAGTATCATTCTAAATATTTCCAAACGCGTGAATATCCATAGGTGATAGATCTAGTGATTTTGCAGGGAGGTGGGTAAAAGGTATTGGACTGATACCAGTATCTTCTTTCATTTCTTTTCAAGAATTTTATGTTGTTTTAGTTTAGTTTAGTTACATTAACTTTCCTTTTTGATGCAACACGAGCGGTATTTTGGAACGGACCTCATCATTTTGAACCCAAGTAAAATGACGAGGACGACACCTGAGCAGACAACAACCCGCCCAAATTTCCGCACCACACTAGAGGATGGACATGTGATCCTCAACGTCAGATTTAGCATGGATCAGGTCCATATACATGGTAGATCTTCAGCGGAGACGGGTTTCAAATAAATCTTTGGCACCAAAGCCGAGACATTACCACTAGGCCACTGCGACCTGAATTTAACGTATTGTTGCAAAAGTCTTTCTGTGGGTGTATGGTGTAAACAGTCCAACACGGAGGATAATGGAGAATGAAGGTTTATTTACAAACATGCAGGAAAATACGTAGCACAGGTACAGGAAGCAAAAGTTCTTGCACAGATTGCCAATGCAAATAGGCAACAATTCACAGGTAATAACACTTCAGCACTTTGATATTTAACAACACAAACAGTCAGCAAATAACCAGCAACGACAATAACTGCACTTTCAACAGCGCTCAGCTCACCAGCTTCCTAGCTCGCACAGCGGATAGGACTCCAAAGACGTTCGCGCTCCAAGGAGATCCAAGTCGATCAACAACTACCTCCATCGTCCAAGCGCTCTCCTTATATAGTTTCCCCCGGCAGGCCGTGACGTCACATGGAATGATCTAGCACATTCGTGGCGTATCTTCTCTCCTAATAGAAATATCGAGAAGATTCCAGCACCTTTGAGATCCCATATTTCGTCGCCAAGATGGTCGCCAAGGTCGGGGAACCAGACGTGGCTGGTGCTAGCCATCCCATACTTATCCCTGTAAAACTCTCTTCCCAACCATAAGACTCACAATGCTGGGAAGCGACTTTCCATGTTTGTAACAGTATGTTTAAGATGTATGGCTGCTTGCTTATTTTTGATGAAGTGCTACTACTTTATGGGTGTGTAAGTAAAGAGGTGGTATTTCTTTCTTAAACATTGACAGCAAAAAATTTCGATAGTATGACGAAATGATTTGTATCTTTATTTTTAAATTTGCATTATGTGCACAACCGACAAAAACCAGAAATCCATGACTAAAAGTTTCTTTAGGTCAACTTTTCCAATTTTCTCCTCCTTCTTTACGTCAATAAATATATCTCTTTCTCTCTCTTTTTAATCGTAATCGTCTAGCTTGTTCAAGATTCGTGGAATGTTGCGTTTCTATTTTCTCGAGTGTTGTTTTTCGTTCTTTTTTTTGGACAGATAAATATTTCTCAAACAGAATTCCGCGTAGCGATCCACATTCGACTATAATTCTAAGAGAAAAACGATGAAAACTTTTTTTTTTCTTTAAGATTCTAATCAAAATTAAACCCAGATAGCAATTTTAGTTTGCAGCAGACTTGCACTGCAAATCTGCAAGCTTACAGCAAATTTGTCACGACAAGAGTGCATGTGTGAAACAAGTTTGCAGCAAGTTAACGCAAGCGTCGCCCCAGATAGCAATTTTAGTTTGCAGCAAATTTGTCATGACAAGAGTGCAAGCTTGCAGCAAGTTAACGAAAGCTTCGAAGTCACTATGGAACGAACTTGCAGCAAGCTTGCCACAAACTTGCCGTGCAAACTCATTGCAAATTATAGCAAAAACAGAGTACGAACACAACCCGGGATAGAACTCGCGACCTACCGCTCGGTAGCCTGACGTCTATACCACTCGACCAGCTCGGCTACGAGAGGAGACGATAGATTTCGCTCATACATAGTTTGATTCGATTCGTATGCGATTTATTTTAAACTATTTTCTTGATTTCATTAATTTTTTGAGTTGCGAATATGATTTGAAGTCAAAGAGAGAGCGATTTTCGCTAATAACTACGTTTTGCTAGTAGAATAAATTATGAAATTAGAGTTCAAAAGTAATTACTTTAAAATGGGACAAAATGTCTAAGTTATTGTTTTTCAACAAACATTGACTGTTTATTGCGTTTAATTTTGTTTATAAACGTTAAAATTTCAACATTAAGAAACAGGCGATATAGTTTCTTTAAAGTGCGAGTGATATATTCAGTAAAAAGATGGAAAATGTTTCAAAAGTTTTTTTTATAAAAAAGTTAGTTTTTTTACAAATTATGATTGATTTATTGAATTAATAAAAAGAAGGGCGGTCTAGGAGATGCTATTAAAATCGGATGTTTTTTTTAAAACAGAGACAAAGATAATTATTTCTTTGTGCTATCTTCGCATCAAGCTTGTTTTGCAAATTTGCAGCAGATTTGTATTACAAGGAAGGTGGCGCTAGTTGTATCACGGTGAATTTGATTCAAGTTCGCTTCACGTTTGACGCGTCAAATTTCCTATGGCAAGTGAATATCAAGTCAAAATCAAACTTGCTGCAAACTTACGTGCTATCTGGGAAGATCTTGCCTTAGACATATATGCAGAAGTTCGCCTTCTATTTAGATACGCTTTTTGGAACTCTTTTTTCTCAACAGACTGCAAATTTGTGTACTGTTTTTCTTCATTATTAACAATTGTACTGGGGATTCCGTCTTTATATATACTGATTCTGTTCGTGAATTCTTGAACATTCTAAAGCAATTGGTCACAGTTTCCACATACAGATCTATTGCGAAATTTAATTCGTCTTCTTCGAGAATACTGATGAAATTTGGGGGGAAATCAACAATGCTTACGAGTAATTACCTCATTCTTCTATATACAGTAGAGTCTTCGTACAACGAAGTCTCTCTATAGCGAATTTCTCCTTATAACGGAATTTGTAATCGGAATGTTAAATAACATTCAAAATATTCTCCATATAACGAAGTGGTTGTCTCTCTAAAACGAATTTTTTCAGAGGTTTATCTTTTCGATTTTTGTCATTTTTGAAGAAAGTTGATAATTTCTGTGCAACAAATTCGCTCACACGTGCCTGTTTCTGGAACCACTCACTCTTAAAATGTGAAAGTTTTTCTGAAAATTTAACATCACGAAATGCAAAGCAATGTAAAATAACGGAAATTTTCAAGTAAAATAAACTTAAGTACATACCAGTACATATTATTCTCTAAATTGGTGAATTGTCTTAACTTTTGAGCCTTTTTTTATGCAATAAAAATTAGTATAATTTTAACAAATTTATAATATATATTACTTCATTTTTAATTCAAAATCATAATTAAATACATTTGAACTTATCGAACCTATTGAAAAGTTTGGAACATTTACTTAAATTACAGCAAAAATCTCTAATCTCCGTATAACGAATTTTTCAATTGGAACCAAGCGATTTCGTTATAGGGAGACGCCACTGTATGTACACATAACAATTATTCGTCTAACTTTAATCACTGTTAGCTGTTGCTTGAAAAAAACATCACTGCTCAGTCATCCTTGTCTCAGTATTTCATAGGTTGCTTCATCTAAAGCTGTTGCTGTAGCTTCCCTTCTCGAATCATCGGTACGTTTGCAAGGACGAGAACCGAAAATAAGAATACCGGCACCCCGGACCCCGCAGACAAACTACATTTTTTCACAATGACAAGCCAGCGAATAGTACTGACACAAAAGAAAAACTCCCAGTCAGGGGACGCCGGGACCTGAGTACACCAAAAAAGCTTCCGCCGTTTAAATGGCGAGCATATAGTCCGGTGCAAGAAAAAGGATTTAAAACTGATTAAACACCGAGCCATTAAACAAACTGCATAAAAAGTTAAAGCAATTAACAATTCAGTTAATCATTACAAAAAGGGAATAATTAATTGAGAAATTTAACAAAACTTTACAAAAAAATCCGTTGAAAAGTTAAGAGTTGACACAAGACATGAAAGAAACTTTAGTAGCGGAAATACTAAATATAATAGTACCGGTAAAGTCGAAAAGAATGTTATTGCTAAATTGCAATCTAACAGATTCCATGACTGTGTAGATTCCTAAATAACAAAATAGGGATATTTCTTTTCGGGGAGAAAAACACGAAAACGTAGCCTTCAATCCATTGCAATCCCCTAGTTCATCCAAAGGGATCTAAAATTTGGCTTAGCCTTATTGGTTTATTCTTCTACATATGAACTGAAATTTTCATGGATGTACACTGTAAAATGAAAACTACCTATTGACTTGAGGGGATTTCTAAAGATATAGATTTAGAAATCCGCAATTGACTTAGTTATTGTTGTATTTTGTTAGCTTTTGAATGTACACGACGACTATTTGGAGAGGAATGTCATTTTCAACAGTGGTCAGATGACGAGGACGATGCCTAAGTCAGTACTCCCTCCTTCTCTTCAAACTTCTACATCTCATTTGTGGGAGAATGACCACGACAGATTTAACAACAGAATTTTGGGCTGGAGAAAAACTCAAATAACATCTTACGACAGAAATTTTGATGAAGAAATAGGAAAAGTGCTTTCTCCGCTTTTCAAGAAGCTGGAAGATAAAGTTTGTGCTATCCTCCAAGTAACAAGATACTCCCAACGAGTTTGTTTGCAATGTTTTTCTCTTTTGTTCCTTTCTTTAAACTGCTGTATCATTATTTTAAAGCGTTTGGTATTTAGTATGTCTCTTTGTATATTCACTTGTATTTATTATTTTATGAATTTAATTTGCTTTGCATATTTTATGTATTATTAATATCATCGATCGACGCCACACCAACGGAAGGTCAAACGTCCTCCCGTTGGTGTGGCGTAAAAATACCCACACTGGCCCGGCCTACCCAAAAAGGGTGTAAGGCCGGTAGAGGACCAGTGGGGAGACCTCCACCAGCATGTGGAGGACGGGATTTATTGGGTACAATAAAAAAAAAATGATACAGGCATTGCCCGAACAGGGGCAGTAATTTTAAATACAAGAGAGCTGGGAGTGTAAACATGGCTCGACCCACCTCGGTGGGGAGAATATAGCTTGAATTAGGAAGTTTGGAGAGGGGGGTGCCAGCTCAGGTGTCGTCCTCGTCGTCTGACCGAGGTTCAAAATTACGAGGTCCGTCCCAAAATAGCCCTCGTGTTGCTTCAAAACGGGACGTTAATATAACTAAACTAAACTATTATCATCGATTTTTTTTTCTTTTTTTGCTCCATAACGTTTCTACGCACATCCATCCAAACTGCAAACCGGAGATTTTTATCTCTGGAGCAGTGGCGGCTGGTCAGCTCAGAAACAAGCAGTGCTGCAGAAGTTGTATTCACCTAACTTGTAGGAAATTTTATGCTGATTATTTTGGTATATAACGATGATATATTAAAAATTGATAATTTTTGAGTTATAAGCAAAAACTGGCAAAATGTTTTTTGGCTATAACTAAAATTCGAACAAAAATTTTTGGTGGCAAACCTCAGATTCGTAATTCAGCACCCCAAAAAACACAAAGAAGCAAAAAATTACAACTTCTCCAGAATTTGATTTTAAAAAAAACTACTTAACTACTGGACTGCTGAGAGAAAGCGAAAAAAGGCCAAATGAGGAAGTCGCGCCAAGTGAGAGCTGCTCCGGAGTGCAGCTCACGGGGTTCTAATTTCAATGGGAGGAAGGGTTGCTTTTTTCTTCCGACTGACAGCTCCGCATTGCCCAATGCGGGAAATTTCGATTCTAGGAAGGCGCAACTCTGGTCTGTCCCTCTCTTAATTCTTGATTTATTTTCCCTCTTCCTTTTAGAAAGTCAATTAGAATGAGAACGAAAATAAAAGCTTTAAAAAATAATTTCAGGAGGGGGACTGCAGCTTTGCAGTCCTAATGGACGAGCCTCCACTGCTCTGGAGTCAGGGATGTGTCGTAGTGTAATGTAATGTGGTAACACTGGACCATAGGTTTATCATTCTTGTTATCCTCATGAACAATTAACATATCCGTAACGCATGTAGTCACTGAATGGGTATGGGAGTAAAAGTCAGTCAATAAATCGTAATGATATACTGGAACAATATTTGTATACCAGAAGGAAAAGATTTTAAAGTTTATACACGAAGGATCTTCTAAGGTGCATAAGAGAAGCAGCCGAAAACCCGTTTCAAACAAAGCGAAAAAAAAAAAACCTTGGTTTGCATTTGTCCCCTCAGCCTTCCACGTACTACACCCCTCCGGCGGTTGCACTTCGAGTACGAGGATGAGAAGTTGTCTAAAAGTAAGCAGGTTCTCGGTTCCTCTGGAAGCACAATAATGGTGATGATGCCAGTTAGCCGATGGCGGAAGGTACCTCCTTGCGAAAGTTCGGCGCAACTGACGCTCGTAATAGGGCATATTTTGCATGGTTCTTATTCCTTGTAGTATTATCTGCAGCGGTTCTGTTATTCAGACACTAAGTGTGATTAAAGGACTTCCTACGATGTATAAACTGTCGTGACAGTAACTCTAAATTTCATACCAGATATCCCACATACCTCTCTGCATTTGATCGTCAATGTCCGTCTTACCCAGCAAAGGTCAAATTCGTTAGAAAAAATAATTCGACTACTGAAAACTGCTCCAGATAACAGTATTACTTCAGCCAAGGTTTTGTAAGGTAAGGGAAGGTAATGGACTACTTTTGTACATCGTACAAGTAAGTTGAATTACAAATCAGATTAATTAAATTAATTGAAATTAATAATTAAATCAATTGAAATTAATAATTAAATTAATTGAAGTTAATAATTAAGCCTTGACTGCAGAAAATCTAAAGGTATTTGGAGCATAGTTCTCTTCAGATATTCTACATTTTTTTTCTGCAGAAAATCTGAAGGTATTTGGAACATAGTTCTCTTCAGATATTCTACATTTTTTTCTTGCAGGACATCTGAAGAAAACATGTTCCAAATACCTTCAGATTTTTTTTAACTGGTATGGACTACTATTATTGTTCTTTGTACAATTATTATGGACTGTTCTTTTGGACTCATACTTTATAAATGCTTATGAACCCTTGGACTTTTTATGTTTTCCTTCGTCGGAACGAGAATTTTGGAATGTTATTTTGGATAGTCATGAAATATGACATGAAATGTTTTGTATTATTGTGGTAAAGATATTATTGTGTTTTTATCTTTTACTATTGCTTTCGCCTTTCATATTTATGTCATGCTACACTACGTCAGTTTCTTTTTCTTTTTGTTCTTCAGTTTTCTTTATATTAATATTCTGTTTTCTTTGTGATGCTTGTTAATCTTCCAGCGGGAGCATGTCGTACTTTTTACGTCACCATAAGTTTCTGCAAGCTTGCAGTTGTAAGTTACTTCATTATAGTAATAAGAGACACATCAGAAAAGCAAATCCTTTCATCAAGAGTGAAAATTAATTTTCATATTATTTGCAAAATCTAAAATTATACTCAAATCAGAGAAAGCAATGAGATTTAATACCATTCTAAAAAAGTTATTAAGTAATATATAATACAAAACAGTATAATACCAACTAAGATTGTGCAACAAAGACTTTCTTCTTAGTTTCTTATCATTGTCCTTGCATTCGAAACATTGAACTTTTGCCAGAGAGACGCTTACAAGTATACTATACGTATATTGTACATACTGTATTTCATGGATCTACTGTATTTGATGATCGTTTTATTTCTTTCAAACACAAACCACGAGCTTTTTTCTCAATGCTAGTTGCTGTTCACTTGCTTTTTTCTGGTTGTGATGTATAATTTAGATTTAAAGACATGGTAATGTCATATGGCGATGATCAGATTTTTTGGGCTCGAGTAGTGAGGTGTTTTCATAAGACTAAGGTGTTTCAAGAAAATTCTTCGGCTTGGTGGATTATTGTCAGGCTTATTACATATTAAATACTTTTGACAATGTAAAATGAAATATTAAATCGCTGTAATGCGCACTGGATATATAATTATCAAACTGAAACATTAAGACGAGAATTTTTTTTTTCAAATTACACGAGCGGGCGCGCGTAGTAATTTTTACGACAGAAGCATTAAACATTATGGAATCACCTTGAAACTCGGACAAACCCATTTAATCCTAAAGAGAAGGGTTGGATGAAGGAATAGCAATGACCTTCAGACAGTTTTGACTTCGAATATGAGAACGGGGCATGAAAAATCCCATTTGTCATAAAATTTGCGCATGCGCGCCCGCTGGAAGGTTTAAATATCTAAGTCAAGTAAATATCTAACTAAAATATCTAAATATATGCTTGTTAAAATATCTTTTTTTGTTGTTCTTTGTTCTTCTGAATAAAATTTTAAACATACTCATCCAACCGACAGGGCTATGAGCTCCGAGTTCGGGGGTATGCTGTGGTGTAAGTAAGTAAATCACTGCTTATGCTTAGATCGATCGGGTGCTCATATACTGTTACACCTATTACGATCGAGCCTTTTCGAGCAACTTAAAATCATCTGCCGCAAATGGCATTGGACCTTTTCCTGATATACAAAATCGTCGAAGTGAAAGGAAAGCAATAGCGCTATTTTAGTACAGTAAACTTTCGATTATCCGGCATTCAAGTATCCGGAGAGCTCAAATAACCGGAAAAATTAGAAAATGAGTTTTTCCAAAAATTTTACATCTGCGCGCCAAAATTCAGCACGCGCGCGCGCCGTTCCATTCACGCGGACAGTTTATTTCTGGAAGCAAAAGTGAGAGCCAAAAAAAAGTCCTCACCTTTCGCCGAAAAACAAGACGTAAAAACGAAATCGACAACCCCCCCCCAAAAAAAAGGGACAGAATCGGTTTAAAAAAAATAACTCATGGGGGGATGTACTCCAGATTGGTAAGTCTCTTTCTTCTGCTTTATTTATTTACTCTCCAAATACCGGCAGATGTTGATTCCGATTGCGCAATATCAAGTGCAGGAGAATTGGAGGCGCGCGTATTGCGCAACAACCCTTGCGATCTTTTAAAAGATAATTAGTTTTGATATTCAATCCGCGATTTGTTTATGATCACTTAAAAAAAGTTTTATTATGCTTGCTGAGTAGAATATTTTTTCAGTTTCGTCGGCTATTTTTAAATGTTTATATTTGTACAATCTATATATTTACGGTAAAAATTCGGCTACAGGGCATATATATATTTTTAAATCATCAATATTAAATTAAAATCTTCATAATGCGTTTTGTAAATACAATGTTATGGAAGATACAGAAGTATTCTTAAAAATTATATTTAATACACATTTCAAAATGACAAAAAGAAATTATTTGGCCTAATTTTTTTAAAGGCTATAATCTCCCTCCCCCCATTTTTCCCGTCACACTCAACTATCCGGACTTTTCAGGTATCCGGAAATCGGAGTTTCCCGAGCATGCCGGTTAGTTAAGATTTTACTGTAATACGTAGAATAGTAAGATAAAAAGGGCTCTCACGGGTGTACAAATTCCCCGTGAAATTAAATTCTATTTCTAAATAGAATAGACGACCACAGCATTCAAACGCCATCGGTAGATGGAGCTAGTTGTGCCGTATCGCTCCGAAATCTCTGTTAGAAGATGGCGGCGTTGATGGATACATGGTCGAAGATTGAAGTGAAATAAGGTTTTTACGTTTATAGTAAACATCTAAAGCTGAAATTCAACGCCAACTAGTAGAAGTTTATGGAGCGAATGTAATGTCACAAAAACAGGTATGGTTTTGGTGCAAGGAATTTAAACTAGGCAGAAGAGATGTGCGAGACAAGCAAACGCCAGGGCGACCAAGCATGTCCACCACAGTCTGGATCTCGCACCAAGTGATTTTCATCTCTTCGGACGTTGAAGAAGCACCTAGCAGGTTGCCATTTCAGAACCGATGGAGAAATTAAGGTAGCCATCGTTAAGGGGCTCCGCGATTTAGACCTTGATTTCTTCCATACCATTTTCGATAGAATGGCTCACCTATGGCACGAATGCTTCAACAACCATGGTGACTATGTGTAAAAGTAGTATGTACCAGTGCCTTTCTACCTTTGTTTATCTCTTTGATTTCGTGAATAAACCTTTTCTCTCAGAAGACTTACCTTACTTTTGAACCAACCTCGTATAACTTTACAAGCAATACACGACCTCTTTAAACTGCTAAAAAAAACACAAAAGCGGCGTTTTCCTACAACACCTATCCTGTAACATTCCTGCATGCCTTATACAGGATTCCCAATAATATCCGTTACATCCCCCTTAACTTCTAAAGGGTGACAGCTTAGGCCATAAAGTTGGTGTCTAGGTATAGTAAAAAGGCTATGCGTTTCTCGATTAGACAACTTACAACGCCATCTATCGGCAAATTTTGGAATTAGCGGTCCTATCTCATAAACGGTGAAAGATACAAGAAAAAAGTCAATTAAAAGGTTTTAGAGCACTCTCGATTTAGTACGAAAAGATACCTTGCACACATTAATACTCAAAACAGAATGTAAAAATAAGCATAAAATTTTAAATGTTTTCTTTGAATTGCCATATCTTTATATTTTTAATTTAAATTTGTCTATAATTATCTGTATTAGTATTTGATGTTATTTCAAGAAGTTTTTTTTACACTCCCTTTACCTTTTCTAGTCATCGAGGACTTTTTATATTCTATGCAATACAGTTTTGATGCGATTTTTTTGACGTAAACTTGCATCCCTCGTGGTCTAATGGGGTGTCGGGTAAGGAAAAAATTAGGACGCTTTTCGTGGTCAAGTTAAATGCTTATAGCTCCACATGCAAAAAGAATTTCAGAATTACAGTTTAGTCACAGTCGAGCTGCAAAGTTGGTGAAAATCACGAAAACTTTTCATAACGTCACAGCGACCAACCTAGCTTCCCGCACTTTCTCATACCTGTCTGGCGGCCGCAGTCGTTTGCTGAAGATGGTTGTGAGCGGTATATTAACTGGATTTCCTAAATTTTGTTTCATAGAAATTTCTGGGGAAAAAAAATAACCAACCAAAATCATGAATTATTCACATAAATTGAGTTACAAAGAGCTACTCCAGTCACATAATCTCAGAGTCACTTCAGTCACATAATCTCAGAGTTACTTCAGTCACATAATCTCAGAGCTACTCCGGTCACATAATCTCACAGTCACAAAGAGTTACTTCAGTCACATAATCTCAGAGTCACAAAGAGTTACTTCAGTCACATAATCTCACAGTCACAAAGAGTTACTTCAGTCACATTATCTCAGAGTCACAAAGAGTTACTTCAGTCACATAATCTCACAGTCACAAAGAACTACTTTAGTCACAGTTGAGTAAGGTAAGTAAGTTAACGCCCCTCAATCCCATCGGCCCTTTCGCAGAGACAGCCTCCCGTCGATTTTTTTTTCTTTTCTGTTTTGTACTCCCTGTCGTTCCAGTCAGTGTCTTACACCCTTTTTGGTAGGCTGTGTCAGCATGGGTAAATAAATAAAAAAAGAAGCATTTGAAGCTGGCTTATTTTCCATAAGTCAAAGGTTTCTGAATCAAAACCAACAGTGTCAAACTCGTGTTCCAAATTAACAAGATCCAAGTTTATGTGGACAGCAAGGGAGAAAAAAAACACTTCACTTTTAATAGAATAATAAACACTTAGAATAGAATTTCCAAAACACAGTTACAATAGTAAAGTTTTTCCCCGCCGAGACTTGGCTTATTTTCTCTATTACCATCTTTCCTACTTTGGGGGATATCTTGTTCACAGTGATTCATTTCAAAACCGACTCAAAGTGAATGTCAGTAATTATGGACAGGAGACTTGCTTCCTTTCATAAGTGAAAGCAATTCCTCATACCAATAAGTACTTCCAAACATGGAAATAATTTCATATGCCAATTTTTAGTGGCGATGGAATTTTTATTAAAAATTTTGTTACATACTGTTAAGTTTGTTGCGCAGCACATGTGGTCTATGAGTTTGACACCCTAGTAGCAAGATAAAAGTATTGGGCTTACTGCTCTCCAATCCTCTGTCCAACAGGAGTGGTGTTAGAGTCTGCCCGAAAGGGAGGCACAGTCCCCCTGACACGGGCGCAATGAAACTGGTCTCAAATTTATCTGCTAGTTGAATATCCTGTTGCGTGAACGGGGTACAAAAATTTTCCCCGACAGGGGTGTGCCTACCCTCAGTCCCCCCACCTCTGCTGTCCAACTGAAATTGTGACACTGTGTCTCATAAAAATATACTTGGTTTAAAGCCCAAGCAAAAAATAAACAAAGTGAACAATACAAAGAATTAAAAAATGAAAACATTTCTTTTATTAAACATTTTATTTTATCTTACAGTGATACAAAGAGATAATAGACTGAGCATGTACAATAAAATGATGAAAATATGACCCTGCACAAATGAAAAGATAGTCCCATAGGTGAAAAGAAATTTATGCCTGAAAAGGAAAAAGAAATTAGCATCAAGAAAATAACTAATACATACAGCATGCTATATACATAATTACTATGAAACAATAACCGAGATGATAAAGTGTTTTTCAGAAAGCCGCTACAAGCACTTTTTAATGATTTTACTACGGAAAGGGGCAACGGGCAGCGAGAAAGATGAATGCTTTTCCGGAATTATTTGTTAGGTCGTGAACTTCGTCTGGTTAGGCACATTTTTTATGTAAACTTACGTCCCTCCATAGTGGTCTAATGGGGTGTTGGCAAAGGAAAAAATTATGCCGCTTTTCGTGGTAAAGTTGAACGCTTATAGCTCCGCAACCAAATAACATAGAGAGTTGGTTTTAGTTTCATTTAACAGAGAAAGGTGAATATTGAAGATTGCAAAAAGAATTTTAGAATTCGGAATTACGGTGTAGTCACAGCCGAATTACAAAGTTGGTGAAAGTCATGAAGAATTTTGATGATGTCACCACGACCAATGTGTGCGCACAGTGACCAACCTAGCTTCCCGCGCTTTCTCATACCTAACTGTCTGGCGGCCTCAGTCGCTTGCAAGTGCTATATTAACTTGATATTCCAAATTTTGTGCTGGCATTAGAATCATAAATTCTTATCAACTTCGGGCTAAACGAGCTGACGCCATTTCGCACAGTGGAAAATGTAAACAAGCTGTTGATAGAAATATGACGTCATCTGACGAGCGACTAACCGGATTTTCTTTCGGTATTTTCCAGTGTGCGGAATGGCATCGGTAATATGTAAATCGCCCAGAAAGGGTGAATATAAGTGCAAATTCTTTCTCTGTGAATCAGTAGGTAGAAAGGACTGGTGTGTTTGTGTATTTTTGCCGTGAGGCTTTCACAGTCCACAATGTTTCTCATCTGTATATAGTTCATCAATAAATGTTTGTCATGAGTAATGTTTGTTGCCTTCTGAGAAGTCTTCCACACCAACACCAAAAATGTCTTTAAAGATTCCACTGATGCAATTAATGATTACTCTGCTAAAGCTTCAACATCATTTGATGATTGAAAAAGCTAACATTTTGTTTCATCGAAATTTCTAGAAACTGCCAAAATGAGTCAGTGAAGTGATTTGTTGAAGTGGGGACGAAATCGAGCAGCTGCTCAGTGTCAAATAAATGAGGAAGATAAGAACAAGAAGAAAGAAAGAGCAAAGCAGGTGCAGAAAGAACAAGCAACATGATAGTTTGAGAAGAATAAACAAAAGAAGAATTTCATCACAAATTATTTCCAAATAAACAAAGGAGCTACTTTAGTCACATATGAGCGGCCATTTTGCAGACAGCCTCCGGTAGCTATTTTTTCAGTTAATCTTTTCTGATGTGAATATTTGCTTTTGTTTTGAATCATACCATTTTAATTTGAAACTTGTGTATTAATTGTTCACATGGTTAGCTCAACTGGCAATAAAACTTCTAAGAATGGTATACAAGAAGATCTTATAAAATGTTATTAAATTTTGTGACCAAAAAGCAGAAATAGTTTATCCAATCACAAAAACATAAAATGGGAGAGTCAAATTATAAGGGCTTACTAAAACAAAAACATTTCCACCCATTTTTCAGTTCACCCCTATTTTGGTAAAATTAATTCCGTCTGATGCATGCGCAGGTTTCTGAATCTGAGAATGAACAACAGACTAGTGTTGGCAGTTAAATAACCTGTTTTCAGTTATTCAGGTTTTTTTCACCTCCGGTTTAACCTGGTGGTTATGACTGCTAAAAATAACTGGGTTTTGAAATAACCGGTTTTCGGAGTTTTTTAAAACAAAAAACAAACTCTATTAGTAGACAAATTTTTTTATTAATATTGTTTTTAAAGGAAATCAATCCATTGGCCAATATTTATCTGTTCATAAAGACTCCTTCAGTAAGTAATCCACCAACCAACAGACGCCTCGAGGAAGTGGTTGTCACTGATTGGCCCAAGAAGATGAAATTCAAAGCTTCATAACTTGGTAAATTTTAGTCTAATCGAACCTGTCATACGATACAGTTTTTTTACCCGGTTATTGGTATTTTTAAAAAATACGGGACAAAAAATATGAGAAGAATAAACAAAAGAAGAATTTCATCCCCAAAAAATAACCAGTCACAACTGGGACAAAAAATATGAGAAGAATAAACATATGAACAATTTCTTCACAAATTAACCGGTAATAACTAGTTTGGTAAAAATAACCAGTTATAACAGGGATCAAAAAGATAAGAATAAACAAAAGAAGAATTTCATCACAAAAAAATAACCAGTTATAACCGGGACAAATAAACAAAAAAAACTGGGATTAACCAAAAAATAACCGGTTAACAAAAAAACATGGTTTTCGGTTAAAACCAGTAGGTTTTTCCCACCCCTACCACAGAGATCCTACCTTGAACCTCTTCTTTTTATTTATCAATGAATGACGCAGATCTTTGGTCTAGGGATCTAGAAAAAATGTGTCACTGGTGCAGTGAAAACTCATTACTCCTGAGCAATGAGAAATTCAGTGTTCTTGGTTGATTGCTTAATTTTTAATGTCACAAGCCATATTTGGCTAAACTGCACCAACCAGATGGTAAAATATAAAAGCATATGTCAAAATAAAACGTCAAAGGACAATTAAAAACATTTGAAAATTTAATGCTCATATGGTGCCAGTAAAAACTTGTTCTAAAATGGAACTTAACAAAAAGAAAATGAAAACCAGAAATTAATGTATCTTAAATTTTTACCACGGATCTTTATTGGATTCGTGTTTTGAACCGGGAACCTTCCGTCCCCGAGGTCGAGACCATACCACTAGGCCACCGCGGCCCAATTCAGTGTTCTTAGTTATTCTGTTAAATTTCAACTTTTAATTTATTTCTACTAAATCAATGGGTCTGCTTTAGTTTGGAACTGGATCTTTAACTCTTCACATTCTTATGCTGAGTCAGACTAGACTTTCTGAATGATGCACCTTTTAACATTCTTGTTGGATACGACTTATTATAAAAACCATATACAGTATACTCTCTATTATCGGTGTGCGGATTATCCGGCTTGTGAATTATCCGTGCTCATTCCCGACTCACAAAAAATTTAAACAGAAACATTTTCACGCTATCATGCACGTAAAATCGATGACGCTCGAATGAGAGATTCATTCCGTGACACTAGTAAGCCGTGACGGCGGAGGCTAAAGAATAGATTTTTTCTTTCTTCCTCCACGTGCAATCTCTGCCGGTTCAACCCCTAATCTTCCGAGAAATGAATCATCCACTTCCTGCTAATTCATTCTCGTACGAACACGCTTCTCTCTGACTTGTCATTCTTTAACTTCTTCGTTCTATTTCACTTTCGCATGTGTTCCTTTAGTTTTTGCATCTTGTTTATCGTCAGTTAGAAGCGTGGAATTTTTATGGTAGAAATGAGTGGTGTGAAACGAAAATGAAACGTTTTAAATGTTAAACAAAAATTAGAAATCCTTCAAAAACTTGACAATGGAGAATCAGCTAGAACTGATGCAGAATGATGTACTAAATGAGGGAAATACAATTTCTCATTCTGCTGCTGTACAATCTGTGGAAACTTTGTTATATTATATAGGACACAGAGGATTTGATTACGGCGACATTACTGCGGTTCGTAAAAGATGTGTCAATATACGACAAGAGATGAACAAACAGCAGAAGCAAAGACGAATTGCAGATTTTTTAAAGCAGTAAATGTTAAAAGGAAAATTCCTAGTTTGATGTTATACAGCATGCAAATGCAAGTAATTTTTATATTTTTGTACTGATGTTGATTTTTCTTTAATAAAAAGGAGTTTTTGGATTATCCGTGCTTTTCTATTGTCCGTACAATCCCACCCGGTGATTAACCCGGATAATTGGGAGTGCACTGTAATAGCAAAATCACACAGATTAATTTTTAGAAATTCAAACAAATTAATAACAATATTTTTCAGCTTCCTAAAGCACTAAATCAATCCTTACACTCACATGTGTATAATTTTGCATCTTACAATCTTTTGGAGTGGAAAGGGTTAAATAAGATATTGAAAGTTTCTGCTTTCGTTGAAGATTTTCTACACTACAAATCATAACAAAAACCCAGAGTGTGTAACACGAAAAACAAACACTACTCTTCTGAACATGAGACACCACACACACAAAATATATTTCAAATATTTTACCTTGAACTAATGTGGTGATGCACACATGACGCATGATTGCGGGAAAATTCACTTCATTTTAAGAGGTGTCTATATGGTAAGAGAAATTAAGGATATTGAAATCATCAGGAAAAAGAAGAGGTTGAAATTAATTTTCGTAGATGAAGAAGTTAATATTAGATAAAGCAAGGAAAAAGTCAACCCTATTCAATTGTTTTCAAATGCTGTTTCACTTTTTTAAAAATCCTTATCGAAGGAATCAGTTTTGGGTAAAAATACAGTAATTTAATCAATAAATTTCTTGAGAATACCAATGATTGAAAAGTTAATTGAAAAACGATTATCGGTCAGTATGAATAACATATTGGACTTCATAGCTAATATACAATTTTTCTCTTACTCTACACAGAGAAAATAGTGCATGGTTGTATATGAATGCTTTACAATACATTTTGGCATTCAGCTGTTATGTAGGTTCCCGGGGCGGAATCGGACCTCAATAAAACAAAAATTTCTACCTTATTTTCCAGCCCTTTTGAAAATAGGTATTGACTAATTTAGAGACTAAAACAAAACTTAAAACTGTTAGCAAATACCACCCTTTGGCGCTCAAGGTATTTCTATCCAACAAACTCGGAGATTACAATATTGTTTGCAAATACCACACTTTGGCTCAAGGTATTTCTATCCAACAAACTCGGAGATTACAATATTGTTTGCAAATACCACCCTTTGGCGCTTAAGGTATTTCAGGGTGGCTACAGAAACTGTGAAAAAAATTTCCCTGACTTTTCCCTGATTTCCCTGACTAAACTCACAACATTTCCCTGATTTACGGCTATTATATCAGTTTCCTGGCTTTCTCCCTACTCAGAATCAGTGTATGTTTGCAATATGCATTATTAAAAACACTTTTACAAGTTATTTAATATGAAAAAAACAATATATTTTTATGAAATTTAATTTTAAAAAAAATGGAATGAACATCCTAAAAAAATCTATTAAAACAGTGTATTACATTTCTTATATGTAAAAAATACTGGAAATTTTAACAAAATACTTTGCTTCTAAAACTGCATAAGAATTCTAAGAAACATTAAAACCACTCTTTGCAACACAAGTTAAATTATATTAACAGTGCAGGTTATTATGGTATAAAGGTTATTACTCAGAACTTTAAAACATTTCAATAACTCTTTGCACGAGTACCAGAATAACTCGTTGCAGCATAAATATAAAAATAGTATAATTATACGTACCTAATTATATATATTTTAGCAAAGATTTAAACAAAAGAAACTGCCACAATATTGCTTCAAATCTTTATTCTTTAACAAATCATAAGAAATTAATTGCTCTAATCAAAAACTTGTTCTTTTATAAATGAATATAAGTTTTATAAAAAAATTCCATTTATTATTACAAATAATGCTAAACATAAGGTACTAATTTATAGATAATAACTCAAGTAACAAATAACTATTAATTTTCCCTGATTTTTAGATATTTTTACGAATTTCCCTGACTTTCCCCTGATTTTTCCAGATCGATAAAATTCCCTGACTTTTCCCTGATATCCCTGATTTCCCGGTTCTGTCGCCACCCTGTATTTCTATCCAACGAACTCGGAGATTACACTATTATTTGTAATTTCATTTTTTTAATATTTGGGGAGAACTTACGCGAGCCTTAAAAACTGCATATAAAGATGACAACCTTAGAAAGGGTTAAACTTAAATGAAAGATCCTTTTTAAATTATTGGAAAAGAGGAAAATGTTATCAAGATCAAGAAATTGAATTAATAAGATCCTGTTTAGCTTATAAGATATAAGAATTTAGTTCAGGAGATTACACTTCACAAATATCTAACGTTTCTCTTCAATGTAATCACTGTTTTAAAGGCTATTTTGCCTGGACAACAGTAAATTCAAGAGTTTATTGTGACTGCTTTGTCTGAAATAAAAATTCAGGAAAAAACTATCAAGAATTATTTACAATATTAGGTCTGTTACACTGGGTTGTGTAGCTGAACTGAGGTCCTGTTTTAACTCAACCATTTGGCATTTTGTCTGCTTGTTTTTAAAGTTGTTACAGAGTCATGACCAGGGACGAGGAACCTGTGGTCTTTTTGAGATTCTTATGTTGCCTTACCAGTTATTTACAATTTGTATTGAAGTAATATACAGGGTGGTTATAAAAAAACTTTGCCGAAATATGACCACCCTAGAGAGCATACCATTCGAGGTAACGAAATAAAATTTTGAATGCAGGTATTATACGGTACAAGTTTAAGAATGATATGCAAAACAATAGTCCAGCTCTCACAGTTACAGTGAACAAATTTTCAAATGGTGACACCCATTTTTTTTTTTCATGGAAACATGATCCTCATATTGAAAAACTTTAAGTGGAGTTGGAACAGTATTTTTAGCATGAAAAATGGTGGTGCTAGGTAGAGACAAACAAGTGGGAAAAGTAGAGCTTTGCTACTGCTTCTCTATCTTTTATTGTTTGTTTCCCTTTTTTTATCTCTACCTAGAGCCACCATTTTTTAAGCTAAAAATACCGTTTAAACTCCATTTTAAGTTTTTCAATATGACGATCATGTTTCCGTGAAAAAAAAGTGGGTGTTGCCATTTGAAAATTTCGAAATTTTTTCACTGTAACTGTGAGAGCTGGACTATTGCTTTGTACATCATTCTTGAGTGCATGCATATAATACCCGCATTCAAAATTTTATTTTGTTCCCTCGAACGGTATGCTCTCTACTCTCTATGCTATATTGGCAAAGTTTTTTTATAACCACCCTGTACTTGTCAGTAATATAACAAAAATTACAGAACAACAACCTTTAAGACTTTGCTCGTGCAGCCTTTTGCCCAACTCCAAAAATTTAACGAGGTCTTTCAGTGCAAAAAGGTTCCCCACCCCTGGGTCATGACCATATACATTGTACGATTTTCTTTGAATTTGACATGAAAGTTCCTTGAAGTCATTAAAAACGATATACGAGTAAGGAATATAAATTTTTTAAATTTCATTTTAAGATGGTGGGCATTTTAATAATTTCAATGCTTGATGAGTCAATGGTAAGACATTCAATTGTATTTTTTTAATACTGATAAAAGCAGACATTTAATTGTAAGTTTGTGAATAGTGATAAAAGTACAGGCTTGTATAAATAATTCACATCCGGGAAAGAAAAAACAGCCAAAATTTTTTAAGACTTTATGAAGAGCAGAATTTAGTTGTTTTTTTTAAACAAATTTTTAAACAATGGTTTTTCCCCCCTACTGTTCACAGACCTACTAGTACTAAGAGAAACCAAAATGGAGCATCTTAAAAAATGCAGTCAACTTACTTTCTTTATATTATTTGGTCTATAAACAATGCTGATGGGATCGCTGTAGGATCCGCATCGATCGTATATGTCCACAGCTCTGATTGCAAAGTGATACTTCTGTCCTTCCAGAAACTGCGTGAGTGTGCACGCCATGGGGAGGTTCATCGCCTTCACGGCACCGATTTTCTTCCAGAGCAGAGTGTTGATGACCACGTTCTTCTGCTCCTGGTATCCAAAGATATCAAAAGACTTAAGCTTTGAATAAGCTGTAACTGTCGAATAACTCGGAGGCATGTCCCACTGAAGAACTATACCTGCAAAAAGGAATAGTTGTGAAAATATGGCAGCAGAGAGACATGTTTAAAATTCAAATATAATTTATTGAAGCTGTATCAAATAACAACAACAACTTTCGCATAAAACTAGCTAACTAACACAATACATAGCATCCATTAACATTTATAAACAAAGCAACTTCAGCACATGCATGCACAATAATTTAGATGCATGTTGAAATTATTTTGAAATCCAACAGGTGGCATGATTTGATTGGCCCCTGCACCCCTGCAGCAGAAAGTGCTTAAAAGTGTGACGTACATCACAGAACAAACACGGTCTGCGCAGAACATTTCATCCTTAAAAAAAGGCCATTAATGAGCTTGCATCAGAGATCCCCAGATTAATGAAATTTATAGTATTTAATATTTCGATTCCCATGTTGGAAGCGATTTGGGAATCTTGGGGATCCACAAACGACAAAATTGTTCGAAAAAGACCCACCGCAATTGATGGGGATGACGCAGCAGTTGGAACAACTGACAAAAGAATGTTTATTTATTCCAATGGTGCACCACCTGGCAATAAATCTGTCAGAAAGTTGTTAAAAACGGCCATTGTCGCAATGTACGAGCCAACTTTCCATAAACATTTTGTGAATAGTACTTCTCCATTAATGTTGCAGTATCCGACTTCAAAAGTCATTGACATAATTGCAAATTCTGAATGCATGCCTTGATTTTAAATAATTAATTTTAATATAATGTTTTGTCATAAATGGGTAATAAAGATTCTACTGGTTAATTAGTATTTTTATATCTATTTTGCATTTTACTGTGATCCGCCGAATTTGGACAAACTGCCTGCAGAACATTTCTAACTGTTTGCGGTCATATTGCAGAACACTGGATATAATTCTGCTCCTGGGACTGCACCTATTGCGTCAGATGTAACAGGTGGCATGAATTCATTGGCCACTGAATGTATGACCTCATTTGATGTTAACCAATAAGGATATGTTTCACTCCCTCTTGCATTTAAATGTAAATAGAAAAAGGATTTGTTTACATTTTACTTTTATGGCTTGGGAGAACAGCTGGATAAATTAAACATTAGGATTAATTAAAACTATTTTACCATTATTAGAAATTCTTTATACATTTGAAGTTTTATGTTCGTCTAACTTAATCATTTAATAATAATTAACTTTAATTTATCTTAGCACTTCCAACAATAGTTATAATTAAACAGCATAAAAAGAAATACAGTATACTCTTGATTATCCGTGCTCATTCCGGACTCGCAAAAAAATTCAAAGAGAAACATTTTCACGCTTATCATGCATGTAAAATCAATGTAGATGTTCGATAGAGAGATTAATTCTGTGAATCTAGTAAGCTGTGACAGCGGACGCTAAAGAATAGATTTGTTTTTCTGCCTCCATGTGCAATCTCTACCGGTTCAACCCCTAATTTTCCGAGAAATGAATCATCCACATCCTGCTAGATCATTCTCGTATGAACACGCTTCTCCCCGACACGTCATTCTTTAACTTCTTTCACTTTCGCAAGTGTTCCTTTAGTTTTTCCGTCTTGTTTATCGTCAGTTAATAACGTGGAATTTTTTACTTGTAAAAATGAGTGATGTGAAACAAGAATGAAATGTTTTAAATGTTAAACAACAATTAGAAATCCTTCAGGAACTTGATAATGGTGAATCAGCTAGTACTGATGCAGAAGATGTACTAAATGAGGGAAATAAAATTTCTCATTCTGCCGCCCTACAATCTGTGGAAACTTTGTTAGATTATATAGGACGAAGAGGATTTGATTACGGTGACATTACTGTGGTTCGTAAAATATGTGTCGATATATGACAAGAGATGAACAAACAGCAGAAGCAGACTCATTACAGATTTTTTTAAGCAGCAAATATTAAAAGTAAAATTCCTAGTTTGATGTTATACAGCATGCAAATGTAAGTAATTTTTATATTTTTATACTAATGTTGATTTTTTTCTTTACTAAAAAGGAGTTTTTGGATTATCCGTGTTTTTCTATTGTCCGTGCAATCCCTCCCAGTGATTAACCCTGATAATCGGGAGTGCACTGTAAAAGAATTTTCTGAAGGAAAATTAGTGAGGACAGAACAAGTTATTGTGCAATTTTCTAATTGTCAGTTGCAATGAAAATTTCCACACTTTTTACAGTCAAACAATGAATTCTATTTCCTCAATTTGCTTATGGATTTTACAGCTGTTTTAACCTTTTAATGTTCATTGGCTTCGCAGTGAAACCACACATTGAGCAATTTTTTACTGCACATGGGCAAAACATAGCATAATTTTTCTTTCATAACTTAAGAGCCAGATACATAGGCCAACCTTATGTAAAAATTCCAGTTAAATACTGTGAGTACCGGCATTGCAAGAGCTGAATTGCTTTCAATCTCTAAGAGAAACAAAATGATGAGGGTTCTTGCACAAATTGATATTTTTTGAAATTGAATCTTCAAAATCAATATTGAATTTTATAAATGTTGGATATCCTGAATACCCACGTATACTTATAAATTAAGTACATAATTTAAATTGCATTTCGATTATTTATTCGGAGAAAAAATGGCCCATTACCATTCATTGGTTTCACTGTGAAACCACAAATTTCTTGAAGATTTAAAAAAAAAAAAAACAATTTTTTCCCCCTTTCACATAGTTATGATCAGCTACCAATCTAATACTCATTTTTGAAATAAATTTAGTAATTTTTGAAACATTTAATTTAGTTATTTTTTAAATTGAATCTTCGAAACCAACATTGAATTTTATGAATGTTGAATATCCTGAATACTCACGTATACTTATAAATTAAGTACATAATTTAAATTGCATTTTGATGATAACTTATTCGGTGGAAAAATGGCCCGTTACCATTCATTGGTTTCACTGTGAAACCACAAATTTCTTGAAAATAAAAAAAATCGAATTTTTTCTTTCACATAGGTATGATCAGCTACCTGTCTATTACTCATTTTTGAAATAAATTTAGTAATTTTTAAAACATTTAATTTAGTTATTTTTTTAAATTAAATCTTCGAAACCAATATTGAATTTTATGAATGTTGAATATCCTGAAAACACACGTATACTTATAAATTAAGTACATAATTTATATTGCATTTTGATGATAACTTATTTGGAGGAAAAATGGCCCGTTACCATTCATTGGTTTCACTGTGAAACCCAAATTTCTTGAAAGTAAAAAACGCTAATTTTTTTCCTTTACATATTTATGATCAGCTACATGTCTAATACTCATTTTTGAAATAAATTTAGTGATTTTTAAAACGAAACATGTAGTGAACTGTAAAGGGTTAAAATACTACCCAGAAATCTTTTTCCAATATTCTAGTTTCAGTAAGTAGAAAGAGTGCATTAGCCCTCCAACTGCTTATCCAGCAGTTCGGAAGCAAGTCTATTTTCTGCTTTCGCAAGCTATTGAGTTTACTTAGTACTATTACAGAGCCAAATCGTATTATACTGATAAAGCCTTGCCTATAAATAGCTGTTTGTTTCAACCGTATTTGAACATGTTTACAAATGTCGTATCTAAATGGCTATTTAAAATATTCGGCAGTCAGAGGGTTAAAAAGAATAAATGACAAAGTTTGTCTAGTTTTCAGTTTTTCATAATTAATCACTGAATTAAAGAAAGTACAAAGGCAATAAGCATGTCAAACTGGAAAGATTGTGCTTGCCATCACAGTTGCACACACACAAAAAAGATCATTTCTGGGGAGAAATGACTTTGCCGACTCAGTAATGTTGAAAATGGGGGGAAAAAAAATTGGAGATAATTTAGAGTCTTGGCCCACTATTTCTTTCTTGCTCTTCTTCCACCTCCTTGGCTTTATTTTTTAACCATTTCCTTTATTATTTCAGTGAAGAAAACACTGTTAGTTTAATGCATAATATTTAACTGTCTTTGTTCCTTCCGTTATGAATCATCTACACTCGTGGAAAAAAGTATAAAGTCGGACGAAAAATCGCTATATATGCAAAACTACTACAATTTTAAACTATTCAATTTTTTGACGACTTAACTTGATGCTACCGAATGACGTACCAAAATATGTTCGTAAAAAATCCCGATATATTTTGGATTATGTAAATATTACTAAAATCAGCAGATGGCAACTTGGAAAAAAAGTATAAAGTCGTCTGTTGATTATATCATCTGGAAAAATAAACTCAGAAAGCATTTCTCTCCGATTCTAGAAACAAATACAAGTTTTGTGGATAAAGAATCACGACGAGCCTTGCCTTGGCGAGATTATTACACTTGTCAGAAACTGAATAAGTCAAAATGCTAGCTTTTAAAAGATGCTGGTTAAGTTGGTGATGAAATTACACAAAAAGTTGGCAGATCGAAGGCTGTAATTAACCGCCTTCTCATTAAACCTGGTAACTATGGCACAAAACAGTGAACAAGGCCAAAGATAATTTCTTCAAGGCAAGAGAGGAGGATCCTAAGGCTCTCCTGCAAGCAAAAATGTCTTCCTCGCAAATTAAAAATGAAATGCAGTTGCCCTGCACCAGTCGAACAATAAGAAATGCACTGCACAAAAATACTAATGTTGTATCCAAGAAATTGAAGGGAAACCTTTACATTCCAAGCAGAGTAATGATTCATGTTTAAATTTTGAACGGAAACATCTAACTGCTGACACCGACTGGAATGATTTGGTGTTTTTAAACGAAAAAAAGCTTCATTTAGATGAACCAAACAGAATAAAGGTTTACTGGTATGATATGCATAAAGAAAAAGACTTTTTCTTAAAAACTCCAATTTGGAGGAGGATGTGTCATGGTTTGGGCTGCATTTGCAGTCAGTGGTGGAACTGAAATTGCTTTAGCCAAAAATAAAATGATTCAGTGTTATATCAGGACAGATAGTTTGTTGCCAGTTACTCTTCTGATTACATCAGGAGATTGGACATTTCAACAAATCAATGCATGATATGCATATTCCAAGCTCTACAAAATCCTGTATGAAGGCGAACGTGGTAATGACTCTTCAATGCTCATCTCGGAGTCCCGACCTGAATCTAACGGAAGACCTGTGGGGCATTCTGGCTCAGTATGATTACAAGAATGGGCGACAGTACAGAAGCAAGTCTGATCTAAAAACAGCAATTAAATATTGCTACAACAACACTGACCCGAACACCGAAACTGTCTGGTTCTATGAACCGACGATTAATGCAAACAATAGAAAAAAAGAGATTTCCACATCATTTACTAAAGAATAAATCATATTGACTCTATACTTTTTTCCAACTTCAACTGTATAGTAATTTCTCTAATTCCTTATAAAATTTTAAAAAAGGTAATTAAATTTAAATGCATTTTTGCTGCGTCTTCCTTATATCATAAAGTATCCTTAGATTTCTTTCTAAATATATATATTCCTAGTCTTATGTCTTCTGATTTTGCGCCTTTATACTTTTTTCCACGAGTGTACTCAGAAACAGTCAAATTATAACATATTACTGATTAATAATTATCTCCCCTTGTGAGTCAAAGAACTTTAGACTGATAAAAGGTAAAGCACATGCTTCATTTTTCTTTTGTTTAAATATACGGAGGGTTAAGAGTTAAAGTGGACCAAGTCATTGAGATTCATTTCTGAGAAAACCGAACCTCAAAGTTGATCAGCAGCATTGAAAATTACAGCGGACTTCTGAGTGTTCTTGCTGCCTGGTGGATAGAAACTAAACTATAGACAACCTGAATCATCTTTATACAGAAAATGTAACATTCCTACACTACTATAGATGACCTGAATCATCATTACACAGAAAATGTAACACTCCTACACTACCAAGGAAGTGTTAGTGCAAAATGGACAAAACATGGACTTGGTCCACTTTAACTCTGCACATGCAGACTGAAATAACTTCTTACTCTACTTGT
Organism: Araneus ventricosus; assembly: GCA_013235015.1. Classification (NCBI taxonomy): domain Eukaryota; kingdom Metazoa; phylum Arthropoda; class Arachnida; order Araneae; family Araneidae; genus Araneus; species Araneus ventricosus. The sequence goes on along the minus strand of BGPR01011726.1, from coordinate 16,576 downwards.
ATGCACAAAAATATACTTACCACGTTCCTCGGATGATATTTTGAGACGAGGTTTGGGAGGAACATTTGGAAGGGAACTGTTGGCGGGACAGAATGGTTTGGGTGGTAAAGGTGCAGGATGCTTCACCTAAAAGCAACATCATCTTTTAATATTATTTATAAAGGGAACAAAAAATATAACAAAGAAAAGGACCAGCACAAAAAAAAATCATTGTCAATTATGAGGGAGGAATGGAATAAATTACAGTATGCTTAAATTGAATGCAACAAAAATAGTACACATAAAATATAAAGCGCATAGTTAGGGCAAATTCTTCTTCCGAATTGCAATTTATTAATCTCTTAGTACATGAATTTTCTCTAATACCCAAATGGAGAAAAAAAGAAGCAACTTTTTTGAGCGTATTAATATTTCAATCTGAAAAAGAAATGTACAGCATTTCAAACTGCTCCATTTTAATTCTTTGATTTTCTACATAAATTATTATGAATCGATGAAAAGCACTTTCCAAAATGGGATGTAATGCAAGACTCTATAATTGTATATATGTGGTTACTTAAATGCAAGGAAATGCATAAATATCTAAACTTATATCAAGTATTTCCAAGAAAAACAAGATGCATATCTGTACACGCATCAATAAACACTCTGTATCAGATACATTTTACTTTAACTAGTAAATTTATAACTTAATCTGAAGGTCAAATATTAAAAATTAGTGGACAGAGTAATATTAAAATTTTATATCAATTACAATACATCAAATGCCATGCCTTTGATTTCTATGTTGCATTTTGTTTAGGGGATTTGTCTCATCCTGTTTTACTGGAATAGGGCCAGCCGATTACAGGGTGACTATAAATAATGCATCTTGCCTTGCCTTAGCATTTGGGTTCTTGAATGAACAGATAACCCCAATACTAATATGAATACTGTGGTCAGATACAAAATTACCATCTCTGCCCATGGAGATTCCCATCACCAGACATGTGGCCAACACAACCACACCATCATTGCTGTAAAGCTCCACC
>BGPR01011726.1:0-15535 GCA_013235015.1 Araneus ventricosus | reverse complement strand
AACACAACCACACCATCATTGCTGTAAAGCTCCACCTCAGGGGAAGTGAGAACTGGCATAATATAGAGTAGGGCCACTTCTTGTTCACATACTCATGGTTGGTCAGATACAAAATTACAATCACTGCCCATGGAGATTCCCATCATCGGAGATGTGGCCAACACAACCACATCCCGCCGAATCATGACATGCTTTACACCCCTTCAGGTAAGCAGGGTCGGTGTGGGCAATCAAACATAACCACACCACCATTGCTCTAAAGCTCCACCTCAGGGGAAGTGAGAACTGGTATACAGAGTTGGGCCACTTCTCATTCACATATCCATGGTTGGTCAGACACAAAATTACAATCACTGTCCATGAAGAGTCCCATCATCAGAGTTTTGAAGCAACACAAGGGCTACTTTGGGACGAACCTCATAATTTTGAACTGCAAATCAGATGATCAGGACGACACCTGAGCTGTGCACCCCTTTCTCCAAATTCCCCACGCCACACAGCAGGAGTGATGTTTGACCTCCCCCAAGTATGATTTAACATGCAACAGGGCCCCATACACGACAGATCTTCAGTGGAATCAAGTTTCGAATTTGGGATTGAATGGCCCCAAAGTCCTTATCACTAGGCCACTGCAGCCTACTGATTGAATAAGTTAAAGAATCATGATGTCTACAACATTAAGTTATTGAATTAGAAAGTGAAAATAAGAAATTGATACATTTAAAAAGAATTTATTATTTAAAAGTAATTTACAGAAGAATGTCTTTAATGTAAACTGAGGATGCTATGTCAGAAGACGGTGAAAAATCCTATCCAATGTTACTTTATTCATGACTGTAAGTGTTTATTAGTTGAGAAGAAATGATGTTGACAATTTAGAAAACACAAAAAACAAGACATTCTTCTGTAAACACATAAAATGTGTTATTTAAATTAAAAAATTAATTACAATAATTTAAATAACACATAAAATGTGTTATTTAAATTGTCAACATCATTTCTTCTCAACTAATAAAAACTTAGACATGAATAAAGTAACACTGGATAGGATTTTTCACCAGCTTCTGACATAGCATCCCCAGTTTACATTAAAACACACTGTTTGTTTAAAATTTAAGTTAAAAGAAAGATAAAAACAAATCAACAACGTCAAACAATGCAAATCAAATTACGCCAACAACTTTATCAACATAGCCATATTATGCCCGAAAAATGAATGTTCAAAAATCTGTGAACACATTATATAAAATATTGTAGAAGGAGATTGCAAAGTTTATTACAGTTGCAACTCTGTACATTCCCATGAGGGGAAAAACAACTCATCATATCCTAGAATTCTTAAAGAGTTTTAAACCCACAAGACATGCCACCACATAAATTTTTTTAAAACTATCAGAAATTTAAAGGTTAAACAGAGTTTAATCAAGCAAGAATGGTTGCCATGCACTTCCATTTATACCCTATCACTGCCCGGTTAATTGACTCACAAAAAGCTGTTGTCATATCACGAATAAACCTCCATCCTGCCCAACTCAACCACACCTTCCCAAGTTACTGGAAGACAGATCCCATTGAAAATATCCTTTGCAATGACTATCAATAAGTCTCAGGGACAACTGCTTCAAAAAGCTGGATAATACTTGCCAAATGCTGCATTCAGGGGTCGATCTGATTTCTTTTTATGGGCCCATTTTTGTGGGGAAAAAATTATTTTTGTGAAAAATAAAAATATTTATGTGAAAAAAATTATTTTTGTGAAAAATAAAAATATTCATGTGAAAAAAAATTATTTGTGAAAAATAAAAATATTTTTGAGAAATTTTTTTTTATCATGTAAAACCTTCAATTTTAGCGGTCATATTTCTATATTTTATGTTTAATAACAAAAGTGTTTCATTGAACCAAATATATGCAGTAATTTGATATAATACTGAAAAATAAATACTCGTATATATATTTTGTGCAATGCCTCATTCAAAAACTTTTTAAAAAGAAGTCAGATTCAAAAAGGGGGCCGTTTTTGTGAATTTGAGTTTTGTGAAGGGGCTGTTTTTACGAAGTGGAATTTTGTGAAGGTTTACTCAGAGACAGCTCTATGTATCCTTTTTCAAGAGTCATTAAATATAGGAATATTTTTGTATCAGTTACCAAAAATGGAAAACAAAATATTCAAGATGGATGCATTCCGACATCAAAATGTTGAATAAAAAGAGGCATTGCAAATATATTTACATCTATATATATCTTTATAAAAAAGAATTTGGAAGCCTTTCTAGGAGGGCACCATTCCCCCCCCCCCCCCCCCCCCGAAGGTCTTGACCGAATCAGATCGGCAATAGTTCTAGACCATCTTTTGATGGCAATTTTTCTTTCTTTTTTGATTACAGATTGAAAAGAAATTTGGAATAAATAGGGGATAATAGTCTTTGTAGATGAAAATCCTCAAACCCCCTTTTTCAAATCATTCAAATATCTGTTATTTTGTGTATACACATTGATGAGTATTTAATTTCAACAACACAACTAAATACTTAATCACGTTTTAGAGGAAGGAAGAGGGAAAGTTGAACGTGCAAAGAGTGCCTGGGTTTACTAGTGATCTAATATTTACTGAACTGCATAAATTTCAACAAAGAGATGCCAAATCAAGTATTCAACTTAAATGCAATTGAAAAGGAGTCAGTTTGGAACCGTTTTCAGGAATATACTGATAAAAGAATGACTAAACTAATTTAACCATGTATTTCTTTTTATAACTGGTTAACATTTTCACTTCATAAAGATGAAACGCATAAGGAATGCATGACATTATTCAATTTATATTAAAACTAGCTGTTATGCCCAGCGTTGCTCAGGATTAAAACACTTTTATGTCTAATATTTTTAATGAAAAAACTATTTTTGAATAGAAAATTATAATACAAAAATTCCTCTATCGTCTGAAACATTTTTACTTCAACTTTCGTTTATAAATAGTGAAGTATAAGAAGGATTTTGATGAATGTTTTAGGTCAATTAATTAAATAGTTAAATTTTCATTAATAAAAAGCGTCAAAATAAACAAGATCAATAGTTGTTCCCAATATAAATTATGAATTATCTGCTTTTAAACTTTTCTTTAGTATTCTTCCAGAATTTTGTGTATATGTTCTAGCAACAGCTTTTCATACGTATTCTTGTTCTTTAACAATAAAAAATGCATTGCTACAAATTGTGAATTTTATACGCAATTTTTTTTTTTTAATTATTGAAATGAGAGCAACAATTTTGAATGCAAATTGTGTCATTGAAAAGCTAGTTTTTAAATTTTAATATAGTATAAAAATAGTTATTGTAACATAACACTTTCAAAATATATATTTAAAAAAAAACACAAAATCTTGCTTAATTTTTAATTTAAAAATTTAAATTAACTTTTGGGCCTTTTAAAGTTGACAGCGATCTTTCACTTCTTTTTAAAATATTTACAGAAATAAAAAGAAATTTTTTCAAAGTCTCATCGTTGCCTAGCAACAGAGTATCATTAAATTTGCTTTATTTAAGAGTCGTCTGCTGTAATAATTTATTTATTAAATTTTGAAAAATTAATAAAAGTTGAAGGAAACATTTCACAGATATAAAATTGGTATCATTGAAAAGGTAAAATTTTGAACTTTATAAAGATATTTTTTTTTGGGGGGGGGGGATAATTTGCTCCAAAGTTAATATGGAAAAATGGTTTAGGTTAATTTCTAATTAATTGACTGTTTAATTAACTTTCGGACTTCGAAAAGTTGACAATAATCTTCCTCTTGTCTTAAATAAGGGGGTAACGTTTAGTTGAAATTGCTGCAGTAGTTTAGGAGATGTGGAACATACCCACAATGACTTTTATTTATATTAAGATGAATTATTCAAGATATGTATGTACACACTAAAAATTTTATAACTTCATGTCACATTCCTACTATGCATACAAGAACTACGATAATAATATAAGAATTCTTACCAATGAAATAGAAGCCATTGGAGAAAGATCTACAAAATAATAATATTAATAATAATAAATAAAATAAAGTAAATTTAAACATGAATTCAGTAAACAATTGCATATAAAATATTTATAAAAGTGAGAATAGACTATATATTTTATGACATTGAAGAAAGTTTGAAACAATACTATTTATAAAGAAAGCATATAAATGGCATAAAAAAGTGGTAATTATTTAAAATGTACAGTAGACTCTAGTAATCTGGACTAGATGGAACTGGACCCTGTCCAGATAAATGAAAGTCCGGGTTATACGGAATTTGCCTTAAGACATATGCAATACAAGTTTTAGATGGGGTTTTTTTTTCATAAATACTTGCAACTTTTTCCTACAGCTTAGTAACAGTATGCAAGCTTTATTATCTTCATACTGACCTTTCACTAAAATGAGTATATCCTATCTATTTTTTTTTTTTTTAATCCTGTCTGGATTAATCGGACAAGAGGGGTCCGGATTAGCAGGACTCTACTGTATAAACTTAAGGAAGATTTTTATGTTTACAATCAATGAAATCATCAGCTGATAGTATTAATAATTTTATTTTCGTCCAAAAATACTAGAAACATTTAGAAAAACTGACTTCAGGTATATATTAACTAAAAATTGCTTTTAAGGTTGATAAGAAAAAAACACATTATCAGAGATTTTAAATTAAAAAGAGGTTCTTCAGAAGACAAAACATCTGTAAGAAATCAAAACTGATATAAAACTAACCAATGACTTTAAAAAAACATACATGATAATTGCCACACATTTAGCATTAAACTTCATATGCAATCACAAAATTAGAAGAATGCATAATATTAGCTGAAAATAATTTTTGAGTAAAATAAGAAATAGCTTTTATTAAAAAGAGTTTTAATAAGGAAAGAACATTAAAGAACTATATTATCTCCTTCAATTACTATTAGGAATAAGTGTCTTATACTACTGCTTATTTGTAAATATTATTTAAAAAATAAAAAGTATAAATAATAGGAATAAAAGGAGTAAAGGACTAATGAACTATATATAGCAAGCTGAGGTATGTGGAACCAATTTTACAACATCACAAATTGGTTCTCAGTTTAAACGCTGCAGCAAGTTATAATTTTCATCTTTAGTACAAGAAGAGATGAGCCCTTCTAGACAATCCTGCCAGCAATATCTCAGATCTGATTGTCACAGCTTTACTAATGAAAGCTGTAGCAGAAAATCTCAAGCACATTGGCAGAGTGCTTAAGATATAAAAAAATTATAATTTGTACAGGGGTCAATCCAGGTTTTTTTAGGGGCCCATTTTTGTGAGAAAAAAAATATATATTTGTGAAAAAAAATTATTTTTGAGAATTATTTTTTTTTTTATCACCTTCAATTTTAGCAGTCATATTTCTATATTTTACGTTTAATATCAAAAGTGTTTCATTGAACCAAATATATGCAGTAATTTGATATAATACTGAAAAAAATACTCGTATATATATATTGTGCAATGCCCCATTCAAAAATTTTTAAAAAAGTCAGATTAAAAAAATAATAGTGGTTTATTGTTAAAAGTATGTTGAAACATTGAACTTTCTGTTAACAAACAGATTTAATTAATGCAGAAATGCATCTTCACTTTTTAAATCGATTTGATATAGAAAAGGAAGGATACCTAATACTGGGCAAATTTTTGAGAATCATTGTTTAGCTGTGGAAAAATTTTAAAAAGGAATCATTTTTATAAAATGAAATTTTGTAAAAGGGCCGTTTTTACGAATTTGAATTTTGTGAAGGGGCTGTTTTTATGAAGTGGAATTTTGTGAAGGGGCCGCAAAACGGCCCCAACTTTTGCCTGGATCGGCCCATGTTCTAGTACACTTTAGATGTAAATAAAATAGTAACATTTAAAGTTAACAATAAAGGCTCAGAGTTCTATCAAGTGAAAAACTTCATTATAAACAACATTCTTTGTGGAATAGCTGTTGTGATTTAACAATACTCCGTGTTGTCTGGATTTTTTTTCATTCGAACTTTTAAAATAGATGGGATACCGTCATCTTGATAAAACATAAAGCTATCCATGCGAAAAAACAGCCTAATCAAGGTGAATTCCTAATCGTTCAAAAGTCTGTTCCTGTGATTTGTTGGTGGTCATCACATATGCAGGAATAATGGGAAACTGGTGAAGCTTGAGCACGAATGGAAGATGGAATCGGATGGAACTAAATAAATCATTGGCAATAAAACTATAGCCCCTTTATTGAATTCCAGAAGAAGCTGTGCAGCAATCGTATTCGCTCCGACTCCAGTAATGGTAAGACAAGTGCCACTGCAAAGTTCTTTCTTGGGATTTAAATTCCTGAGCAATATGACGATACCTCCTTCTTTCAGCTCCAGTATATAAGGTGGCATTCCTGATGGGGTTTGCTTGTACAAAAATTCTGACTGATAGTTCATTATATCATTTGGATCTTCAGAAATGATTGCATCCAAGCTGTACAACATGCATCATTTCTCCTGCAATTTGTCAGTTCATTTCAAGTGCTTTCTTGCTGGTTGGAGCTAAAATAACTCGCTTTGCTGGTTGTTCCACATCCGTCTCAATCAAGTTGCCACCGTAAATGCAATAAATCAAGTTATCTTCTTCAAGCATTCTGTGAGGGATCTCAACATAATCAAGTTTTCAGTCAACTCGGTTTCAATCTTTGGAAGGCTTCTTACGTTCACGGTATTCTGCCAATGCTGCGAGACGTTTTTGCCTTTCTTCTTCAGATTCGTTTTCTCTTTTTCTGCGACGGTATTCCTTATTTGCAGTACGAATCTTGTTTAATGTCTCTTGGCTTTGTCTCGCCCTCCATCGTGCAGTTCTCGCTCTTGCTAACCTTAGTTTCCTTTCAATGGGATCTTCTCCAATTGTTTTGATTACCAACACTGAAATTAAAACACTAAAATCGGATTGAAACAAATAGTGATCCAATAACAGAAAAAAATGCATTACCAAATACAAAGTAAAAAAAATGCTGAAAGAAAATATTAGCAATAGCATGCACCACAAACTCAAATCTTTAAGTAAAGGGAGTCTTTCAATATAAGAACGGTTAAGGTAAAAAAATTAAGTACAGAAAAGAACCATTTTATTAAAAACAAAAGTATTCTAAATTAATAGAATGAAAAGCAGAACTCATGAATCAATTGACACTAACTTTCGTTTTGTTAATAACTTTACTTTCATTTTGACCGAGTATAAATAATGCAAAATTAACACTTTTTCATATATTCAAAAGGTAATTAATTAATTTAGAAAGAATTTATAACAATTTAGAATAAATTAAGTTTTGTTAATAACTTTCCTTTTAAATATTCAATTCAAAAATCAAGTATGTAAAAGGACAAATATATTGGATGCATGTAAATAGTTAAACACTAAATATAAACAAGTAATTTCATGACGATTTGGACGAATTATGTCAAAACTAATCAAGTACTAATTTAACTCAAAACTAATTATGAAAACTGGATTAAAACCAATTAGTAAAAACTTTCAAAATACTTATTCTTTCTTGAATTAACGGTGATCCATCAATTAAAAAAAAGCCTCCAACTAGTCCATGAAGCGAGGAAATAATGAATCAGCATAGATAAAAAAGAAGTGAAACTGCTGAACTCAGCTCATCAATCTTTACTACAATCCAGCACAAATAAGTAATACTTAGATGAAGTGAAATTTACTATGATACCTAGAACTCAGCCCTGAGTCACCGATTTCACTAGCCTTTTATATTATAGATATCAAAATGTTCAGCGAACTTTATCCTTTAAACAAGTTTACAAAACTTTTTTTTAAACTAATCACTTGCTTCAGTGTAAAAATTAATTTACAAACATGTAATCATAGCCCAGTTCCCCATCTCGTCAGGGTAAATTTGGTATCCCACTCCCCTCTAAAACTTGGAAATATTGAAGAGAAAAAAAAAATTTTAGTATCTGAATCGTTATTTTATTATTTAGCAATTTTTAAGGGCAGTGCTTTACCATCGAGAACTGAAAATTTTAATAATTTTGTTGCAGTTGTAAGCGAGAGGGACACTGATGTCTATCTTTTACCAAAAACGATATTCAAATAAGATCCCTTTATCCTTTTTGATATAGAAAAATATTTCATTAACTTTAAAATTGTTTTGGGGTTTTCTGCCTGAGCATTTTCTTTTAACTGTCGATGGAGATTTAAATTTATCCTATCCTTTAAAGATATGTATTAAATTTGCCACTCACAATGTTTAATAATTTTTATTCTCTTGTGTGTTAAGAATTTAGTGACTAATATCTCTGTAATCAGGGAATTCTCTAAATGAGCCCATTCCTAGTAGCATTTAAATGTTTCATGTCATGCGATTTTACCATATGACAAAGTAATGTTCACACAATTATATTGTAACCTAGATTAAATAAATTAATGTTTAAATCTATAGTCTTTCTTCATTCGTGTCAACAGTCAATTTCTTGTTAGGGGCCGTCCACAAATGATGTCACACTTGGAGGGGGTTCTTGACAAGGGGGAGGGAGGGGGTAACAAGAAGTGTGACATCACACATTTTGGTTGAAATAAAAACATTTAAAATCAGCAGATTAAATTTTGAAGTTATTTTGAAATTACCAGAATTTGGGGGTATTTTTTTAATTGGGCTAAAACAACTTTCATGTGATTTTTTTCTCTCTTATATTCCTTTCTTTTCGAAAAATTCATTTAGGGTAGGTTCTGAGAATATGGTAGCAGCAAAAATCTTCACCATTAGAAGAAAACCTTCCCCTGTCACACCCTTGAAATGTCCAACAAAAGATACTTCGCCTCACCTGGGTGAGGGGTAGAAATAGGTAGTGGTACAAACAGGTTGATCTTATTGAGGTGATTTTTTTTAAATTCAATCTGTTTAAGAGTATTTTGTGTTCATAAAGTAAAGATAAGATTTAAAGCAAAATATATCAAATTCTGACACACTACTGTTTTCAATTGCTCTTTTATATTAATATTTTATTACTATTGTATAATAATTATGTTTTTTGTTGTAAACCTTAATCTTATCTCAAACAAAATAAATACATATATAATCATTATTATTGTTATGCTCACAAATGTCATTAAAACACATAGTTAAAATTTTAAAATAAAATTTGATATATGATTTATAATGTAGTGCTTTGTTTCTGAACTGCAAGTATATGTTTATGTAATATAGCGTGACATGTGACAAGGGGGGGAGGGGTATAGTAAAGTGTGACACTTGTGACAAAGGTGGAGGGGGTCAAAAATATTGAAAAAAAGTGCTACATCATTTATGGACAGCCCCTTACTGTTTCAGATAGGTTGGCTTAAGGAAATATTTGCGCTACTGGGATATTTATTTCTTTGACTCCTACCTGTTGAATGATAATGAGTTGGGATATAAAAAAATATGACCAATGTACTGACCAATAAATCTAGCATAACATTTTGAGTAGGATGATAAAACGTTGATATAGTAAAGAATTAAATGTCATGAAAACAGAATCGCAATGCAAATATTGCACTGTATGGAAACAATCAAGTCATTGGCTATGCCTGTATTGATCAGTATGTAAAACTTCATTACTTTTGTAACATTAACGTAAAGGAATCTACCTTTGCCTTCCAGCTTGCTGAAAGGGATTTTTTCATAAGCTTTTATTCAACTTGAGTACCTTGTCCACAAATCTTGAGATCGATTTCTTACCCACTTCCAATCGAGCTACAGCTTTGAAATTTAGCACAATGGTGGGTTTCAGGAGACAATACAATATTATGCAAAAATATTTGCAATCTATACCTATTTTAAATCTAACAAAATATTAAAATTTTAGCCCTAAATTTGGGCGATAAAGTTTGGAAGGTGGTAATGACATGTTACGTAGGGTTGTAACAACACCACTAGACAACACACAATAGAAGCGGGCGCGGCCTGTGAATCATCCCCATTTCAGAGGACTTGAGGGTCAAAGGTCAGATCCAGGATGCGAGTCTTGTTTCGTCTCTCGGTCTTGTCGCACTTTTTTCAAATTCGTAATATGTAATATTCATAACGAATATTTAATATGTGTTTTATATTGGAGAATTCAGTAATTGAATTTGGTTTACTATGCCTAACATGTCGCATGTATTCGTGTCAGCTGTCACTAAACAGAAAATAAAATAAATTTTTAAAAATTTTTTAAAAGGTATAATCTTTTATTCATGCGAAAAAATGAATACTAAAGTTGAAAATAAATTTTCTGATTACAAAAAAATGCATGGTTCGAATAAACGCGTGGGCACCTTTACCTTCTAGGAATATTCCATTTGTTTAAGGAAATATACACAAAATATAAGGTGCTATATAAGGCGCCCACGCTTTTATTCGAACCATGCATTTTTTTGCAATCAGAAAAATTATTTTCAACTTTCGCTTTCATTTTTTTTGCATGAATAAAAGCTCATACCTTAAAAAATATATATTTATTTTATTATCATGAATTCTCACCAAATGCACTTGACTAGATATGCCAGATAAAGTGGAATTAGAACTACCACCAACAACAAAAAATCAATTACAAGGAGAGCAATATAAACAGAAAAAGAAAGAAAAAAAAATAGAAAATCAAAACCAAATAATTTCAAAAAAAAAAAAAAAAATATTTTTAGAATAAATGAAAAAGTAAAAATTAATGTTGAGTGACTTGCCCTATCTCACATTTCCGAATATATATTATAGTACAATCACAAAATAATGCTCGATACTAGGCTGTAAATCACAGTTCTCAATTATTTTGCACTTCTTACCATAACAGTTAAATCACAAATTATCATGCCATAAGGAATTTAAAATTCCTTTATTTCAGTGCTATGATTGATCCAAAACAAAGTGGTATACGTTATTGGATAATAGTTACACTTCATAAAATTTAGCAAAATTAATCAATTAAATTTAAATAAATTAAAATAAAAACATATTTTGCATTAAATAGAAAGGCGCATATGCAGCCGAATCTAATAAAATACAAAAACAAATAATAGAAATTTAAATTAAAAGGAAAATAAATTAAAAGAAAACAAAAAGAAAACAATAATAAGAATGAAAAATAATGCAAACAATAAACATTTTTGCGCGCAAACGCAGCAGCAAAAAATAATTGCTTCAACAGAAATTTTTTTAAAAATACAACAAAAACTTTAAAATAAAAAACCAAAAATTCTCTAATACTTGGAACACTTTAATTAGAAATTATTCAAAATGGAATTGAACTAAAATGGCTCACTCGTCAGAAACCACACGCCATTTTTAGTTCTCAAAATGGAAATGAACTAAAATGGCTCACTCGTCAGAAACCACATGCCATTTTTAGTTCTCAAAATGGAAATGAACTACAATGGCTCACTCGTCAGAAACCACACGCCATTTTTAGTTCTTGGCGTGTGGTTTCTGATGAGTGAGCCATTTTAGTTCATTTCCATTTTGAATAATTTCTAATAAATATTGTTCTAAGTATTAGAGAATTTTTGGTTTTTTATTTTATGGTTTTTGTTGTATTTTTAAAAAAAATTTCTGTTGAAGCAATTACTTTTTGCTGCTGCGTTTGCATGCAAAAACGTTAATTGTTTTCATTATTTTTCATTCTTATTATTGTTTTCTTTTAAGTTATTTTCCTTTTAATTTAAATTTCTATTATACGTTATTGGAGTCACAAATGGCATGCAACAATAAATGAATGCTAACACATGTACTTTTTCTTCCAGGACCACCATTGAAATTGAATAGCAGAATTCAGACAAGTCAACCATTTACAACTGCATATTCATCTAGAATTAATAAAACTTCCCTTACATCTTACTTAAAGAAATTCAAAATGCCTTTTTGTCGAGCAGCTATCAACTTACTTGTAATTGGCCTCACAACAGGTGGATCATCTGTTAAATCGATACATTCAATGTCACCAGCTGGCTTTGGAGGCAACTTTGGCAAGCTTTTTATTGTAGTAGACAAATTTGAAACAGGGGCAGCAGGACTGGTTTTTCGAATGCCGGAAGTTGAAGAACTTGTATTTGGAACAGGAGTAACAGAAAGGGCACTTGGAACAGGAGTACTACTATTTGGAATGGTGGTGGCGGGTTTAGTTCTTGAAATAGAAGGACTCAAAACTTTAGCATCAGATAAATCCTTTCTAATGACAGCGTCTTCGTCCTGCTGGAAGAAGCATTGAGAAGATAGCATATAAGTAAAATCAGCAGGGAACAATATTTCGGATTCAGTTCTGTGAAAATACTAATGCAAACTTGTCGCAATTACATAAATAATTTTATTTATAGCACAAAGGAAGAACTTTTAATACAAAAAAATTTAGCATGTATTTTACTTTTATTGATTTTAACTTATCTGAGAAACAGACCAAAACTTTAACATATACAGCAAACTTTTAACATACTAAAGTTCCATGACTTGCATTTGATAATAAGCATAACAAGTGTCTTGTCCACAGACACCACTTCCATGAGTGTGACTGATGCTTAAAGGTAAAATAAACACCGACAGTATATTTTCCTGATTAAAATATTTAGTAAGCTTTCAAGGTTAATATAGCCAAATACGGCATTTCCTGTCATGTAAGACAAAACTACAGCCACTGTTTGAATTTCCATTTGCTTTCCTCTGTTTTAGCCATTTTCTCCACCTGACGTCTCACTCCATTCTGCTCTTTTTCTATGAGGGTTAACTTTTCAAACCTCACTTCCTCCTCTTATAATTAGCAGGTATCCATAGTTGTTCAGTAGAGCCCCATTGGTGGGAAAAGTATGTTAATTACATTACCATATCTTTAACAGATGCGGTCCAGATGTGCAAGTGAACACTGACGGTCTAATGATCAAAGGTGATTGGTGATGCACTGAGTGCCTGCACTGAATTATGGGATTGATCCAAACATCTTCCCTAACTCATATTTCAGACAAATTCTGGTCGAGACACCATCCAGACGTGTACACGGTGGGCACACAGCCATATGATATTCTCTCATGACTAAGCTCTAAATTAACCTATTTATGGGAATTGCAAATATTTTCCCTGAATATAATATATTAAAATTATATATATTCAGAGAAAATATATGTTATTAAATATTTATTCTAGACTCAATGGTGATGCGTACTTGTGCAGTTGAAACTGAAATCCGGTATGTCACACAGGCCATGCCCTTCAGTGTCACTGGCACAATGGTCATTGCAACCTTACTAATATTGATTAGCAATGAATACTGGAATTTTTAAAAAGAAAAAATAACAGTGAAAAGATAAAACGTTTATTGTAATGTTTTCCTGGTATTTTTTTCTCTTCGTTTCACAATACAGGATATATCAAAACTCTTCATCCAACTTCAAAATGTCATAACTCCACAACCACTGACTGCACGTAAATAACATACATGCAATTGGAAAGTGGGGAATGATAAATCTCAATTAACTTCCACAAAGAGCTCTCTTAGACATGCTTGGAAATCAAAGTCACCTTGAAAGTCAATATTTTTTGATTGGAGATCAAGAAGTAGATTTACAGTAAACTCTTGATTATCCGGCATTCAAGTATCCGGAAAGCTCAACTAACCGGAAAAATTAGAAAATGAGTTTTTCTAAAAATTTTACATCCACACTCCAAAATTTAGCATGCGCTGTTCCATTCATGCGGAGAATTTATTTCTGGAATGCAATGTCCGCTCCGCACGGAGGGGCGTAGAAGGAAGAAAAAAAAACTACAACAAAGCAATATACAGTACTGTGACACACACAGACTTGCTTATTTTTTTTTGGGGGGGGTTCAAAGCAAAAGTGAATAAAAAAAAAAAAAAGTTCCTTGCCTTTCGATTGAAAAACGAGACCTGAAATAATCGCCAACCGAAAAAAAGTTAAAGGGATAGAATCGGTGAAAAAAAAGCTCATGTGGAGTTACTCCAGATTGGGGTAAGTCTCTTTCTTTTCCTTTATTTATTTAATCTCCGAATACCGGCAGATGTTGAATTCGATTACGTAATATCACGTGCAGGAGTGCGAATTGCGCAATAACCCTTTCGATTTTTTTAAAGATAATTAGTTTCGATATTCAATCTGGAATTTGTTTATGATCATTGAAAAGAGTTTTATTATTCTTGCTGAGTAGAATATTTTTCAGTTTCATCGGCTATTTTTATATGCCTATATTATTTCAATCTATATATTTACGGTAAAAATTCGGCTACAGATCATACTTTTTTTTATGATCAATGTTAAATTAAAATCTTCATATGTTTTGCAAATACGTTATGGAAGATACAGAAGTATTCTTGAAAATTATATTTAATGCACATTTCAAAAGGACAAAAACAAATTATTTGGCCGAAAAATCTTTAAAAAAAAAAGGCTATGGCTACCCCCCATTTTTTCCGCCACACTCAACTATCCGGACTTTTCAGGTATCCGGAAATCGGCGTTTCCCGAGCATGCCGGTTAGTTAAGCTTTTACTGTATTATCCTTTGAAAATATTGCCATTGTATAACTAAAAAACTTGCAAAACCAACTTCTCCTGCAGTTACAGGCTCACAGTGATGATTTTGTGTTCCAGAAAAATGGAGCACAAGAGCTTAAAAACCAAGAAGATCCTTAATAAAGAGTTCCTAATTACTGGATAGGGTGCACAGAGGCTTAAAAATTGGTACTTCAATAATTACCACCCTGTTTATGTTTTTTCTTTCTGTCTTTTTTTTGAGGGGCGAGTTAAGAATCGTATTTATGAACAAACCTGCCAGTAAAACTGGATGTGCTCAAAACTTGAATCACTGTCACCATAAACGAAATGCCACCAGACATGGTCTAGCAAGTATCGAAGAAATTTCAGTAACAAAACAGCATGTGCCATGCAGAGGTCACATTATAAGCTAGAATGTCAAAAATTAACCCGTTAACGTCCAGCGTCCTATTTATAAGGACAGTTACATTTCACTTCTGTGCCTGAACCGAATGCATTCCATAGTTTCTTTTTTTGCTTTTTTCTATGAAGTCAAAAGGCATTACCAAACTCCAAAACAGTTTTCAGCGGGTAATACCATCAATTAGCCTGATTTTGAAGCCAAAGTGTCAAAATTTTGAATTTTTTTAAATTTTTCATCCAATTTATTTTTGAGGTAATGCATGGAATTAGAAAGTGATTTTTATTTATTTATTTTTGATATTTTACTTTATTTCAAAAATCTTTTAATATTTATGTAAAAACAAGTTTTTAAAAATGGTTTCTTGCCAATTTTTTAATTTTAGTTTTTCTATATATATATGAAAAAAAAAAACAGAAAACTTTTTTTTTCTCCAGTTTTAATTTTACTTCACAGCTAACTTATTCTTGGTGTTTTAAATGTAATTAACAGGGTTGTCGATTTTTTTGATTTTTTTCAAAAAAATCGATTTATTTGATTTAAATCGGATTTTTTTTATTTAAATCAAGATGTTTTTGATTTTAATGATTTTTTTTAAAACTAC